>VZTY01028677.1:0-85181 GCA_013400935.1 Turnix velox | reverse complement strand
TACTAAAACACATTTTGGTTAAATCAGGATTTAAGTCCTGCTGACAGAGCTAACGTATACCTAGCAGTATCAAATCACTTAATGTGACGAATAACATATGAAATATGAAGAAATCACCTTAACTACTCTGCAATGATAAACCAGAAATAAGTTATTTAAATAAATAGAGCTTACCAAACATACTTTCATTTGACCTGGAAGTACTTCACTATTATATATATTGTACTCTGCTGAGTAAGGCTTGATTTCATGGGAATATGAAAACTGTCACTGAAATTTAAATTAAATTGTGACTGATTTAGTCAATTAGGTAAAGACAACAACAGTTAAATAAAAATAACTACTTTGCAAAGCTGCCTAAAATATCCAAATTGCTCTAGTTTACTTCTGACAAATGGCAGGTTCTCAACTTAGAGAAAAACTAGAGAAAAACTTTAAGAATTTTCAGTATTTAATGATTCACTACCAGTATTTAAATAGAATTAGAGAATCACCTTGGTTTGAGGCGACCTTTTTGATTATCAAGACTACCCATCAGCCAAACTCTAACAAATACCATATCTAAACCAAATCTCTAAGCTCTATGTTTATTTGCATCTTAAATACCTCCAGTTCAACGGCTTCCCTTGGCTGCCTGTTTCAATGTTCGATAACTATTTCAGTGTAAAATATTTTCCTAATATCCCATCTAAACCTCTCTTGATGCAACTCAGCGCTTTTTCTTCTCGTCCCATCACCTGTTACGTGGTAGAAGAGATTGACCTCCACCTCTAAACCCTCTTTTCAGGTAGCTGTGGAGAGCCTTATGCCTCCTCTCGGTCTCCTTTCCTCCAGGGTAAACAGTAACAGCTCCCTCAGTTGCACCTCATAAGACACATTTTCCAGATTCCTCAGCAGCTTTGTTGCCCTTCTCTGGACATGCTTTAGAACCTCAATGTCTTTTTTTGCGATGAATGGTGTAAACTGGACACAATATTCAAGACATGATTTTTAAAGTAGTTCAGTACAACTTTGTAGTTCAGCATTTAAATATTTTGTACTATACAAAACCAATCAAATATATTCCCAAATATGGGAATCATGCAGGTTCAGAAGACTAAGAAATGTCAATTCCTGCAAGAACTCATGAGCAAGGACTCTGGAACTAATGTTAACTTACCTACGTCAGGTTGAATGCCCACAGCATATTCACAAAATGTATGTTATGAATTTTCCAGAACTAAGAAAATAACTTTAAAAATAAATTATTTCCCAGCTTTTGAAATGGATATGTAGCCATCTCTATACTTTGTGCATAGTATATTTAGAATGAATATTTGCAATAGTGTAGTTGGAAAAGTCACCCACATTGGGAGCATGACTTCTTTTAAACCTTTGCTATCTATACCTCCATTTTGCAAAATATTTCAGTTGAAACACCAATAAAACTCTTTCCACATAGTGCAAGAAATATTCCAAAGCATTAATGTTTATTCAGAAGTACTTCCAAAATATAACAGAGAAAGGAACTGTGGAACTATTTGTGCTGCATGATACAGTCATGGGCATTCAAAAAATCTGAATACCCTAAGGTCTGCAGATTAGAGTTGCTTTGGAATAATTTCCCTTATAGATCTAAAACACAGTCTTGCAGAGTCAATGTGCACAGTCAACAGTGATACTGTTGTCTAAAGTTTAATGTGCCACAAACCACAAGTTGCACTAAGACAATGCAACCTTTTAATGTAACTTCTATGGCCTCTCATCAAGTGGAAGTCCCCACAGAAATCCCAGGATGATTAGCAGCATAATATAAAAGCAGAATGAGTGATCATCAGTCTGGGCAAGTAAATCCACTGTTCGCATCACTCCAATTATTTACTCCAATAGGTTGGCAATGGTGGGTAAATCATAAATTTGACAATGACCAATTAAACACTTTTTAACTGCGTAACTGGCATTGTACAATAGTAACATAACTATGTTCTTCCTAGAAATTTGGTCACCTCCTACAATACCACACGAAACATTGTGATGCATTATTGTGATTTGAATTGTTCATCTTCAAAATATAATTTCTGTGGCAGTATAATAAAAATATACTATTTGAGGAGCAATCAAAAAAGCCCCAGTAATGAAGGTGAATATATGAAAGCAAACCGAATGACCTAATCTTTTGCAATGATTCATTCCATATAAGCACGATAAAGTACATTTATCTGATACTGTCAAAGCTTAATGTGTCTTTGCAGAGGTAATTTACATTCCTGGAGAACACAACAGTGTTCCAAATATACAATAAAAATACCAGTTTTCCAAATGTGCCAAATGGCTAGGGCTACTCTGATTTAATAAGTGGGGTCTCATACTACACTGGGTACAGCCTAAGTGACTGGACTGATGTCCTATAAAAACCAGTGACCAGTACCCACAGAGGGTCTTAGCATATATTTATAATCAGCATTTCCTATCAGAAAAAGGACTGGAACCTCTCACTGTGGTGTGGAGTTGCAGTATTTCAACAGTAAAACCACAAAAGCATCTTTGAGCCACAAGTTGGTCTCTCAAGCTGTAATATTTCAGATGAACAATCGTGAGGAAAAATTAAAACAGAAGTGCATTCACCTAAACTGGAGATAACTTCTCTGAGCAAGCAGTGTTAAAGCACATTCTTTACCTATTAACTCCTATCCACTATGCCTCAACTCTTTTTCACAAACATTAAAAAAAAAAAACACAGAGAGGAAGCCTTGAAAATAACCTATCACACTCCTACACTCTGGTCTACCAAAAAGCTTAGGACAGGTGCAGCATGATGTTAACTTTCACCTTGCATCACAGAACAGGAACACTAGCCAAAATAATTGCCTGGTTTTACACTCATCTCCATGGACTGTACTCAGATACAGTAAAAATTTGAACTCATCTGAGAAGGATGAGCTTCACTCTCTCAAACAAACAGATGTGGGAGATTCCCTTCCTCAAGTGTGGCAGTTGGTTCACTGTCAAAAGCAAACCTAAACATCTGGGTGCCAGATACTGTCACTTGCGTGTTTTCCACTGCTGAAATATCTACAGAATAGGCTGTGAAGCTATTTAATTGGAGAGGGCAATCCTACCGATAGAGAAATCTTACTCAATTTCAAGAGGAGATGAAATTTTTCTTTAGATTACTCTAATTTTGTGTCCTCTACAATTTCACATGGATCCATATGCATAAAGCAGTTTAATTAGAGGATAGTTTATCTTTATTTCTGTATCTGCTACTTAAGACAGAATAACCAGTAGTTGAAATGTTGACAGTAAATTTACTCGCACATGGCTTTTCAACAAACATGGTCAGAAAATTTTTAAATAAATATCCCTTATTATTTTTATTCTCTTTTGCTTCAAGTTCCTTCAAGCTGACAAAGACCATTAACTTTTCTCTGCGTTGTCTTTCACATTCTGAATTAGGCTATGGAAACTGGCTTGGAGATGAGTGCTTAATTTGTAAGTTTCTTAGAGGTAGCTCTTTGTCTCTTTGTAAATTCATTTGGTATCAAAATAAAGAACTTTGAAATGATCATAAAAGAACATGTAACGATCATAACCTTTTTTGGTTAGGTATTGTCATGAACAATTTAACTTGTTATGATCTTGTTGACTATAGCAGTCTTCAAAGAATTTGTCTCCTGATAGGCAGGACTGCACACAGATTTAAATTAAACAAAATACAGTATGAATACACACAAAGATAAATAAGCACAATTCTACTGCTGTGTTCATTGTAGCACACATTTCTAAAGATCCTCCACAGAACAGATATTCTTCCTGAGTCTGGGGACTAGTCCCTGCAGACAGATCTTGCTTAGGGTTGTTCACTCTGCTTTCTAACGTATTTCAAAAAGAAAATTCCACAAACAGTATTCCCAAATCCTGTTTGTGCCTACTTCCTTTATTCCATAAGGAAGAGGAAGCATATCTTGTTGCTGCCTTGAACAATAATGTGGTGACAGGCCAGTCATTTGCTACCTCAGAAAAGAGAGGGTGATGAGTTACAAATTTTCCTTCAGTGACAGCACTTATTTTGGTGTCACTCTTTTACCAACACTCATTTTCATTAAACTATATTAGCTGTGTCTACAACTGTAAATAGTGTAGGCTTTAGAAAAGGATTTGTATCCAGCAATAGCTGATACTGATGATCTAGTGTCCATACTACACCCATTTCAGGATGTTTAAACTCTCCTCTGAGTCTGTGGAATTTAAAGTTTACTATAGGTGGAGACTACTGGTGTGATCCTCTAAGCACTTCCCCTTTAATTCTGAAGGATCTTATTGCACTGTGAGATGGCTCTTCAAGGCTAACACTACACAGGGGACAAGTGGTAGATTTGATTCAAAAGTGCACTGCTGAATCAAGCTAAATTGCTCAAACATTTGACTTGTTCTTTTCTCTCTTAAATTTGGTATAAGTTGGTCAGAGGGTTTAAAAAGCTATAGAAGTACAGCAAATGATAGATAGACACACAGACAGATAGATAGATGAGATGTTCTATTTAAGTAGAACATGATGGCACGGAAAGAAAAACACCTCCAAAGACACTCAAGACACACAGTTTTTATAATACAGCTGTTTTCCTATCGTATGCTGCTGTAATTCTTGCCAGCAAATTATTCAGACCTTTAGTAATAGCAGGTTTTTTCCATCTCATTCTGATACCTTTCACACAATACTGGCATGCACAAAGCTATTCCTTCTTTTTGTTGTTTCCCTCCACTCCAACAGACATCTGCAAGCCCTTCTGCTTTTAAAGTGCTAGATGCTCAAAGGCTCTTCTGAAATTAATAATAATCAATGCCAGCAACTTCTCAACACCCTACCCAGTATTTGCATGTGATGGAGGGAAAACAATAGCAAAAAAGGAGACATTAACTTGAATTCTTCCAGCAGTTGTTTTAAATGGTGAATATTTTCCTTTTTCTAATATGAAAAAGAAATAAACAATATCCTTAAACAATATCTTTTAAATCCAGAACATAAGCAGAATCTGAATTACCCCAGTGTTCAGAAAAAAATCTGTACTCTATAGTTGTGCTGGTAAACTCAGATAATTTCTACCAGCAATGGAATTTATACACTGCTCTACAATTTGAAAAACTGCATTCAGTAATCATCTTGCTGATGGCTACCTGGTAGCTGCATCAGTTTACGATGTGCTTCTTATACTGTTAATGAAGCAAAAGTTAAACATTCAGCAAACACCAACTGCACGTTTGAGGTCCAAAAGATTAATATATAAGCCCTCCATTTGTCAGTGGATGACTTGATTAAAAAAAAAGGAGAGAACTGCAGTGGAGGAATACTTCTGACACAACATTGTGATTAAGGTGATACATGAAATAAAATTGTATTGAAGAAATTTTACCTAAATTCAATTCAAGGTGAAACTTTTACATATATTGGAATACAGAGGAAGAAACATTCTTCTGATAGAGGACTACTTTTGAAGACCTCTCTGTAACATAAGGAATTCTTTGAAGTGGGCTATGGGAAAATATGTATCCAAATGATACATTAAGTGTAAAAGACACATACCTTGTTGAATATCCTTCATCTCCAGGTGCAAGCTGGATATTAAAATTCCTACAGTCTGTGACCGTTTTCCATCCAACAATTTGATAATCTAGAAAGATGATGCAAAATTATTCTGATATCAAATGGTTCATTCACACTAATGACATTGAATTGAATGTTTCACCAAACATCAAATCTTTCCATTAACTAACTTTGGTAGTAAGAAAAACCTTCCTCTTATATTTGTACTCTGCACTTTAACAAATGCACACTTGCGATTTCACCAAGTGTATGAAAGAAGATTTGCTCTTATTTGTAGGATGCTATTAAGAATGGAAAAGACACATCAAATATTTATTCTGGAATATATTTTTTTCCTCCTTCTCCTTAAAGTGATCAGGGCTGAACTACAGAAGATACTCTGAATGCATCACAAATTCCTTAGTTTGTCTATTATTTTGTATTTATTTAAGTCTCTTTTTTTGACAAAGGATCAATTCCTGACCAAGCAGCATTGGAGAAATGTTTTCTTATGCCCCCTCAGCACTATTTCCGGAAGACCAGAGGCTACTGAAAGGGCTTCTTTCAGTTTTGTCTGTATTGCTTCTTCCACACCCCTGACACTTCATGAGGATTTGAGGATTTTGTTAACATTTTGGATAACAGATGCTTGCTAGTATAATATACTGACATTCAGACTGCAATCCTTTCAGATATTGGGTGGGGGCAGGAGAAGAGGGAGGGAGGGAAATTTGAAGTTATTTTGGCTGGCTGAAATAAGTGATACTGATGTGTATCAGTCCATAAACAAAGTAATGAAATGCAAGGCATCGGAATTCTGATGTTAGAAATGTCAAAATCAAACTTCCCAGGATGTTTGAATGCTGCATTTGTGATTTTGATTTATGTCATAAGGAAGACAGGACAGCAGCAGATAATAACATGCAATGTATAGACAGCTTATTCAAAATAAGAAATGTTCAGGTCTAAGCAGTTGGCTTATTTAATAGCGTTGACAAGCAAATATTAAAACCGCTAACTTAAATGCAAAATTCCAATTGATAGCTATGTTTCCCCTACATTTACATGCAATGTATATGAACAATATATAATCTCTGTTTTGATAATTTAAAATATGAGTAATACTATTTTTTATCCCTTACTTTTGTAACATTCTTATAGATGCTCACATTACAGACAGTTCACTGACAAAATTTATAATAACACATAGAAACGTTTGTTATCTCTGCTTTATGAGATTTACAAATTACATAACTGTCCATTATTCAACTACATAAAAGTAGACTTTCACTTGAAAATAACAGGAAAAGGAAGAAATACAGAGATATTTTCACCTGTCAATAGAAAGTTCATTATTATTCACAGAGTACTGAAATCGGACAATACCCAACCAAGTTGGAATACATGCTGTCTTCTACAAGAGTCTGACAAGTATTTTATGTCCCTTTTGTAGGGGCTCAACATTTAATGAACTTCTATTAAAATAGATGCTGCACATTTTCACCAAAAGTAGAAATAAAGCCTGTCCTGGGAATTTTTCAAGCTATAGGCTGGATATTGAGAAAGTAATACTATCTAAATTATATTCTTTAATAAGAATGAATTCAGGTTTTCTGTCTCCTGAGTACACTAGCACACTAGCAGATAAGATGATTCAGCTACCATAAATGAATGTTCTTTAAGCAGCATATCCAGCTGACTGTGATATTTTAGACAAAATGTAAGTAACTTCTCAGTGTGTCATGGTAATTTCTGAAGCTTTACATGAATTTGCTGAACTCCACAGCACATTAACTTCTTGCAGGGATAATTACAGACTTCAGTAGTATGCAATTTGTATAGCATTCACTGACCTCCAAGCTGACCTTGTTCAGGGGCAAATTCATAGGTTGTCATGAACCCCATTAGACATGCCTAGTTTGAGGCAAAACCTTTCCAGACTATAGGTGTTGTAAGTTATATTACATTTAAAACTATTCTGTTAATGTATTTTAGGTGCTAAAATATTTTGCAGATATGATCAATACTAGCTCACATTGCTAAGCAAGACTTCCACCTTAGAAGATTAGTGGGAAAAAAATTTGAGGAACCACCTGTATGATTTTTAAAAGCTAAAACAGAGACTCATGTTTTAAAATGGCCAACTAACTGTATGTTCACATGCATTTTAGACAAATGTACACATGGTCACAATTACCAGCATCAAACTAGACTCAGACTACCTGAAATAGCTTCAGCCAACTGAAATCTGAAGGCTAATATTTTATTCATTGGAGAGCAAAAATGGAACAACAAGGGAACAGAATTAGCTGCAACTGAGCACAAAATCACACTAAAAGTAGTAATGCTCTGTGTTGCACAGGAATTTTGTCACAGATTTTTAGCACCAATGTGTAATTTGAAAGTTTTTACAACAAAAATATATAAAGAGTGCTGAAACAGATAATATATTCTCAAGAATACTAATTTTGTCCCAGATTATGGCTATTCTGGGGAAGTCACTGACACGGAATTACATATGTATGTGAATTCCAGAGGGAATGTAGGCACAAAAAACCTCAGCACTTTTCAAGGTCATAAAAACCATAAGCCAAATAAAATGAAAGTTTGCAAAGACTGCATTGAAATATTTAGTCTATGTTTTTAAAAGACAAATCACCGATCACCTCCCAGCATATTGGCACTTGCTTGTAGCTGGCCATGAAGGTAAGCAAAATCCAGCTGCTGTGCCAACTGGCAGATTTTGCCAGGGCCTGCTGCTCCTCCAGACTATGAAGATGTCATTGTAATGGATGCTGCATCTTCTGGCACAGTAACAGTACTGACACTGTTGGTGTCAATTCATCTAATTCATAGATTATTGACATTAGGTGCTCTATGTGGTGTTACCCAACTATTTTTTTATGTTATTTAGTTCATTTGCTATACACAAGTGCATCTTCTATAAATTATTCTGTCACTCCTATTAAAAGGTGCTGCCCTAATGTAGCAAGAAATGTATTTCAATAAGTACTATAGGACAGACTTCACTGTTTTGTCTAACTTTAATGTCTACAATCTGTCCAGGACACTTGCTGGTGCTGAAATCTGAACAGATTCGGTTTACTTTAGTGATTAAAAGCTAAATCCTTCCTCCTGCTGCTGCATGAATTCTTTCCACAATATTTAAATATATTGAGAGAAACCATAAGCTAAAAAGCCATCCTGCGTATCAGTGTGTTACCCTCCATTCCCACTCATTAACTTACGGTGAAATCAATAGCCTGGTCCCTTGAGTAGTCTGCTGAAATCCTTTTCAAACAGAGGAAGAATCTCCTGCACAAGAAGCAGGATATTCCCCTCAAGCCATTCTACATAAACATCCCAAGAGTTACCAATGAAATTTCAGAAGTTGAAGAGTGGATATTATCTTTTCTACTCCGACTCAAAGGGATAGTGCCAAGTTTAACTACTTTTTATTTAACACGTATGAACCACAGCTTTGTATTCCTTAAATACTTTAGGATACGTGTTGTTCCATTTAAAGTTCTATTGGATGAAAAAGAAATCTCTCTATTTTTAGCCATTTGCCAAAGGACAAGTAAGCAGTAATATCTCAGAATAAAGCAGGAGGTAAGAAATGAGCTTGTAAGAAACTTATGTCAATGTTTTTATTCCTATCAAAACTTTTAAAAACAAAAGAAAAGCCACAAGAATGCATATTTACCATTTATGGATACTTTCCATATCCTACGTGACTGAAGAGCCTTGTGGTAAACAGGGAAATGCCATATTCATTCTCCTCAGTATAGCACAAAACATAAAAAGAAAGTGAGAGTGCCTCGGAAGAGCTTGCACTAGCATTTTACTGCTTCTACTCAACTTTGAACACTGTTTATTATCTTATGCATACAGCTGAAGACAGTCATTGTGTTTCAGCTCTGCAAAGCTTCCAACATTTTCTTCAATATCTGCCCTTCTTGCAGAAATACAAAATTCCTTAATTGAAATTCCTTATTTAGTTAGATGGACAAAAAAAACTTGCTGACAGACATATCCCTTTCAGTTAAAAAAGTGCAATTCACTCTAAATATTGACACTCTTCTTAAATGAGAACACATGTTAATAATTATGTGAAGTCTGTTAGAGATAATAGACAACAGAAAAGCCATTATCTTTAATGTCCTCCTGTGTCTTTGAAATGATAATCATTGCACTAAAGGGCCAAAAATGATTGATGGACTTTCATTTGGAGCATACACCTGACACAAATTACTTGACATTTACTCATTCTTTTTGTAAGATGAAGACAGAATGGTATCACAAACATCCAACTACCCTGTTTTTTTGAAAAAGTACAGAAAATACTTCAGTATTTGAGGATAAGTTTCTAAAAAGTGCTAGAAAAATTAACACAACTTTATAATGTATTTAAGTCCAGCAATGGAGCTACAGGACACATATGGAATACATCCCAGGAAAGAAATGTTTTTCAGGCTTACTGGGTAAGATATTTTGACACTGAATCATAGAATCATAGAATCATAGAATAGTTTGGGTTGGAAGGGACCTTAAAGATCATCGAGTTCCAACCCCCCTGCCATAGGCAGGGACACCTCCCACTAGATCAGGCTGCCCAGTGCCTTGTCCAGCCTGGTCTTGAACACCTCCAGAGAGGGGGCATCCACAACCTCTCTGTGTAACCCATTCCAGTGCTTCACCACCCTCACTGTAAAGAATTTCTTTCTTATGTCAAGTCTAAATCTACCCCCTTCCAATTTACATCCATTGTTTCTAGTCCTCCCATCCGATATCATATTAAAAAGTCCTTCCCCTGCCTTTCTGTAGGACCCCCTCAGGTACTGATAAGTTACTATAAGGTCCCCCTGAGCCTTCTCCAGNGTTGAGGGCTCCAGAACTGGACGCAATACTCCAGGTGGGGTCTCACCAGTGCCAAGTAGAGGGGCAAAATCACCTCTCTAGTCCTGCTGGTCACACTCCTCTTGATGAAACCCAGGATTTGGTTGGCCTTTTTGGCTGCAAGTGCACACTGTTGGCTCATGTTGAGTTTGTCATCAACTGACACACTCAAGTCTTTCTCTTCAGAGCTGCACTCAAGCCACTCTCCACCCAGCCTGTATCTGTGCTTGGGATTGCTTCGACCCAGGTGCAGGACTTTGCACTTGGCCTTGTTGAACTTCATGAGGTTGGCTTGGGCCCACCTCTCAAGCCTGTCAAGGTCCCTCTGGACACATTATCAAGCTGCATCATACTAGTTACTTATGTATTTGGATTCAGCTAACTGAATTAGTGCAAAACAGAGAGAAATGTATTCGGTTCATATTCAGGTGCTAAGAACTTCTTGACTTTTGTCAAGTAACTTCAACTTTGCCTGCTGCAAAGTCAACCACTTCAGAACTCTTGTAGTAACTCCCTCTCCTTCTGTATGTTATTTATCCATCTCAGGTCTCTGTGGAAGTCTGGATCAAGCAAAAGCATTTCCATTTCCCAGATATCATACCCAAAAAGTCACTGCATAGTAGTAGTAACTCATATAAGACTGGAATGCTTTCAGTCTTCCACTTCAAAAGCATACTTATGAAAAAATAACTGTATTATTAAATGTATTGCACACTATTTTGCTCTAATATTCTAATACACTTGTCTAGACAGGAAATTCTTCCCAACCAGAAAAGAGAAAATTTTACTTTTAAAGCATAATATCTAAAATACTATAATATTTATTTTTATAATTATCTTTCTTTTCCATGTTAGAATATCTTATTTTTTAATAACTGCATTTCAGATTCCAGTAATTACAACCTCATGACAGGATTACAACTTCTAGAAACTACTGTTATCCAATGAATAAGCCATTTTCTGGCAGCCATAAAAGCAATTAATTTGAGAATCATGAAAGTGCTTCTATGTTGGAAAAAACAAAAAGGATAGTCAGCTTTTTCCATCCACAGGACAATCCTGTGATGTTAGAAAGACCCTCAAAATTTCACCCAAAGCATTTCTGCATTTCAAGATAGTAACAACTATATATGGAGAAACACTATTTCCCTAGCCAACATTCTTCTACATTCCTTTGGTATCCTTACTCTTAGAAAGCTGGGATTTTCTGACAATGTCAACACTCTTTCCTAGACTAAACAATCATAATAATTAATTTTTTCTCTGAGGCTTCTTTTTCTTATTCGCACTCTTTTTGATTCCTTACAGTGAGGTAACATTTTTAATGAAGAGCCTAATTCTATAGGCAGATCTTAACTGAGAGAAACTGAGTAGTTTCTCTTGCAAGTAATACTTCCATTCATATATCTCAGTTTTGATTTCCCTTCTCAGTACCTCCATGATCTGACAAATCATGCTACTTCTGAGTCATAATGATACCAAGATTCTTTCTGCTAAACTATTATCTCGTCAGTTAGCCAGTGTTACTCCATCTTAATTTTAGGTAGCTGAACATCCTTTGCTATAGTGCCCTCATCCTTAACTGTATTACCTTTGTGCCCATCCCTATCTTTCAAACTGTGTCTCTAAGAAATGAAGGATACTAAAGGATTTACTCCAGTGTATTCGAAGCCTCTTGAAACTAGATGTCTGCATAGTTAATACTTCATTATCCACATCGTAAGTGAAAATATCCAGCACAAATGCTCATGGTATCCTCAATGCAATCTCTTAATTTCACACTGAAGATACGTATTATTATAAATATAATTTTATGAATTATATATTGCATTAAACTGGAAAACAGATATGTTCAGTTTACACAAGACAAAATATAAATATTTTTGGCTGAAAATAGTAAATGTCTATCAGCTCTAAAGTAACAAAAGCTCAGAGCATACAATGAGTATTTTAATCTGTGTTGCTAAGGCATCTGCTATGTAGACAAAAGGGTAAAAATTTAAGAAAGTGAAATTTATATAGTTTTCATGTGATGATTTTTACAGTAGCATTTCACACACAAAAGCACACTGATTATTCTGACTGGTTTCACAAAGAAATTTTGAGAACAAATCAGATAATACTATACTTTTTTGGAACTGCAAGAGAAATGTGAATCACATGGTAAAGAAGAAATAATTCAATAGATCACTGACTGTTGAAGTCTCCTTGATCTTCTTCATAAGTCCTTTTTCATACAATAAAGAAGGTCCATCTAAATAAGAAACTATTCCACTTCAGTGTGAAAGCCAGAATCTTTCAATTGCTTAAGGAACTTGACTGTAAGGCCCTGAAGTAATTTGCATTCAAGGAGAAAGTTATCCAAGTAATTAATTGTGTTTTTACTAGCAATCCCACACCACCTATTGGTCTGTTATTTCGCTAAATACCAAGCTGGCTTGAGTTAGCTTCCATAAGATCATATAAATAATTAGCTCAGAGAAGAAATCTAATGCAGTGAATAGGTCAGCACTAACAGGCAGTTTTAAAATAAAATAGTTTAGTGATTCCAAACATAAAGGTTTACTCCCTATCACAAGCTTTTTTTTACAGAACACAAAAAAGGAATTTAAGAAAGATACACAAAACAACACAGTATCAGCTAAAAATGATAACATCTGATGAAACTTAGAAGATACATAAATCTTAATGTGTAAGTAAAGCATTTTTAACCAGACTATACAATTCCATACACTGTGAGACCAGTAGCATCCTTAAGACCAGACAGCCACAAATTTCTTTACAAAAGAAGCAAACAAAATTGTTGTTACAACCCTAGTAGATAGATTTGTTACAAAAAAAGGCAAGAGAAGTTGAGAGCTCAGGAAAAGCATGAGAAAGTGCAAAGGAAGCTTTACATAATCTGTGGGAGCTTTTTGCACCACATGATCTTGAATTTTATGAATTCTATAGCCTCATTTAAACTTCCCATTAAGTACTGTGCCAAGACACAATATATGAAGTTCAGTATCAAAGATGTTTTGAAAGATCTGATTGCACTGATATATGCATATTTCACATTTATACATATTGCAATGTTTAAAAGCCAGTTAGCATAGCTTACATTCAAAGTGCCCTCTTGTGGTTCCAAGCAGGTAAACTCAAACAGGTTTATGATCCAGTATATATTTAAATGTGTTTCTATTATATAACACAATTGTTTTAGGAAAAGTGGATCGATTATTATTATTGATTATTATTAGGTACTGTCTGGGTAATTGGTTTTAAACTAGAGTAGGGCAGGTGTGTGGTGAGACACTGGAACAGGTTGCCCAGAGAGGTGGTGGGGGCCCCATCCCTGGAGGCATTCAATGCCAGGCTTAATGGGGCTTTGAGTGGTGTGATCTTGTACAGGATGTCCCTACTCACTGTAGGGGTATGGACTAGATGACTTTAAAAATTGCCTTACAACTTTTTGATTTTAGGATTATTCAGCCTAGCCTAGAGTTTTTCCTGCAGCAAATATAACCAATGCCATTTCTTTGTCCCACCTGCATATAGTGATTGACAAGTACAAGCTCTCTCTATAAGGCACCATTGCTGAGACAGGCAATATTAGTGCTAGAGCTGTGGCATAAGCTATTTGCCATAAATTACATGATTGTCTTGTCCCATTCTCACATAGTTCTTCAGCTATGCTGGAAAAAGATTTTGTTGAGATTCTACATTCAATACATATAACTGCCTATCTTGCTTTATACTTTATTTTTCAAATTAAATTAAGCTTAATGCAAGGCTTGTTAGAATGACTTCATGACGATATTTAATTATTAATCAGCTCAAGGGCAGATACGTTCAGAAATATTGTCATTATTAGATTTATATTAGCATTTTAATTCAATTTTTGTATTTAATTCTTTTTTCTGTCTCATCAAGATGCACAGTCCTTGTCTTCAAAGGCAAGAAATCTTCCAAGGTAAACACTAAACTCACATTCTCAACAAGATTTTAACCCTCAATGCACCTATTTTTATTTAGGTGAGACTTACGAACCCATCTATTCTAGTTTGTTCAACTATAAATAAAAAGGGAGTTTTCTTAAAATGTAAGATAAAACAGCAAACAAAAAGCCCCACACACAAAGAAACAGCAAATACCTTTTTGGCCTTGGTTTTTTTTTCATAAGTTTCTGATAATGGTTTTCTCTTTTCCTGGATGGTGTCTTTGGAGAATAAATATTCAAACTCAGTAGTATCAAGTATATCAGGTTCTTCTAGTGATTCCCATAGAGTTGGCATAGCAGTTTTCCTATAAAGGGAAAGGTAGTAATGTAATTTACAATAAGCATCTATTAAAAGCCATAATACATCTGGCTACAACAGATGAAAATCCATTTTGAACTCAACTTGCACTGCTGCTATACAAATGGTATTCCTTCCCTATGCTTTGCTCTTAGAAGGAATCAAAATATTTAGCAGAAAACTGTATAAAAAGTTTAGCTATTTAGTATCTACGTCTGCTAGACTATCAGTTATTTGTATTGTACAGTATTTTGTACAACAATTAAATATTACAATTGCAGCTTGTGCAAATGCATCTCCAGAGATTTCTGCCACTTCAGCTCAGAGGAGTATTTCAACAATAGGTTTTTTTGAGAAATTATGAGCAATCTGTATAGACCTATTAAAAAACCCAACATCACCAAATAGTGAACAAACTTCATGGAAGTATTTTTTAAGAGCGTTTGGGGTCATTTGTATAGGACTTGATTCACTTTGTGTTAGTTGCAGATGTTGTGTGCTTGTATTTATTTTTATTGCAGTTCTGAAAAACTACAGTAACTATGGGGGTAGTATTTTGAGAGACTAACCAGCATTCTGCACCATTCAACAGACTGTAAATTTCAAATGTGGACTATCTTTCCTTCTTTTTCTTTTGCCTTCCAAGACCAGATTTAGTTTGGGAATACTGCGGAACTTGTTTACATAATCCCCTATTTTTATCTGGATTTGGGGAAAATACTACGTGGTGTTGCAGACAGAGCACTTCAATTCTGTGTGACCTTTGTTCCAAAATTTCAGAACGTCAAGAAAATGCATGGGGCAAAACATCTGCGTGCTTTTCTTGTTTGTTTATCGGTAGAAGGTGGACCCAATTCTTCCAGCAGATGTCACTAAAAGGCAGTAAAGTTATTCACAGTTTTAAAAAGTGATTACACTCCCTATAAAATATAAATGGCTGACGTCACATAATTTTCACTAGATGCACTATGAAGGAAAATGCAATCCCTACCAGTTCAAGAGGAACCAAAATTAATTTTATTTTTTCTTCTCAAACTTAGGGGTTTTTTTTCTACAGTTTCCTCATTTGTGTACTTAGTATTGTAAATGTTAAAGGAACTCTAACTTTTCCATTAGCATATTACCCTAATACTATGTTATTAATTATTAATAACACATTAACATATTGTTATTAATACATTAATAACTAATAATATAAACATATTAACTTTCCATTAACATAACAACTAGGTAGAAGTTAGTAGTCCAGAGGAGGGCCATGAAGATGATGAGAGGGGTGGAGCAACTCCCTTATGAGGACAGGCTGAAGGAGCTGGGGATATTGAGCCTGGAAAAGAGAAGGCTCTGGGGAGACCTCATTTTAACTTCTCAGTGCCTGAAAGGGACATACAGAAGGGCTGGGGTAGGACTATTTAATAGGGTACAGGATGGCAGAACTAGAAGTAATGGATGTAAATTGGAAGAGAGGAGATTCAGGATAGATATAAGAAAGCAATTCTTAACTGTGAGGGTGGTGAGACAATGGAAGAGGTTGCCCAGAGTTGATGCACCCTCTCTGGAAGTTTTTAAGGCCAGGCTAGACAAGGCACTGAGCAGTCTGATGTAGTGGGAGGTGTCCCTGCCTGTGGCAGGGGGGTTGGAACTCGATGATCTTTAAGGTCCCTTCCAGCCTGAACTATTCTATGATGCTATATGCTGATGCAGAATATTCTGCACCACAGCGTTACTGACCCTAAGATTAGTCATAGTAACAGCCACACTGAAGGATCAAGGATTCTTTTCTGGTTCTGCAACAAGAACTTTGAAGCCCTAGCCCAGCCCAGTTCCAGCTCAGTCCATTGAACTGCTGAACCCCATCACACCTGGACACCAGTAGTTCACTAGAAAGCTATGACTTAGACTTCTCGCATTTTGCAAAAGTCTGGTAAACCAGTGATATTTCAGAAGAAACATTTTGATTTCAGTGAACTGACAGGAAGGGTTACAATGAGGCTTATTTATGGATCAACTGTTTAATCACTATGGAACAGTATTTCACTAGTAATTTTGGGAAAGTAAACTGAAAAATACTCAAAAGTTCAGCTCCAACATATTTTGATGCTTTTAATTCTGGATCATTGAAAGAATTCAACTGACATTTCACTGACTATTAGCTCCTGTCAAATATTTAATATAAAATATCACCTTACAACGCTTTATTATATAAGAATAATGATTCTTTCTCATCAAAATAAATTCATATTGAAAGCAGTAAACTGTAATGAAACTCGAACTTAAACAGTTCTAAATGCAGGTGTTTAAGAATGTTTAAATACAATCCTTAAATTAGAAGAATAAGAATAACTGCAAATACTTAACTGTAAATAATTAATATTTAATACTTAAATAATTTATAGTGACTTATTATAACAGTATAAGTTCTTCTCTGCAGGGCTGCTCTCAATCCATTCATCCCTTGTTCATGATGTTAAGGATTGATCCAACTCAGATGCAGGACCTGGCACTCGGTCTTTTCCAGCCTCATTTTCCAGGCTCATTTCTCATGCCCTTCAAGGTCCCTCTGGAACATGTTCCTTTACTCAAGTCTACCTAGTATTTAATCTCAGCACTAAATCACTGTAAGATTGGCATTTTTAAAATTTTTCAGAATGATTTTTTTAAAGTTCTGTGGTTTCTGTCAGTACTGAGGCTCCTCCATAACCCACACTTTATGCTACAGGTTCCTGACCTGCATATATTAATATATATGCTTTACATAGTATACCCTTGTGTCAGGGCCTGCAAATAGCAACTCTTAAGTTCAAATAAATATATTTTACCTGCTGTCTTGCAATTGTATTCGTGTCCAATACAAAGGCTTCATGGGACGGCTAGGTTCAATGGCAGGCTTTCGTGGGCCTTGGTTTGAAGATAAAGTGCTACTAAAAAAGAACCCAGGCCCAGGAGGTGGAGGGGGTTGAGGCAATCCAGATCCAGGCAGTGGAGGAGGAACAGGAGGTCCCAGCCCTGGAAGTGGTGGCGGCGGTGGTGGTGGTGATGCATGGAAATTCCTACTGCCTTCAGAGAGTGGAGGTGGCAGTGGCAGACCAGATTCAAACTGAGATGTCAGCAAAGTCGGATCCATTGGCAAAGGTGGTGCCTGAGGAACTAAACCTGGTAGTGAAGAATCTGGAAGGGGAGGAGGAGGAGGTAGAGGCGGTGGTGGTGGTGGTGGGGGAGGAGGCAGCATTTGTTTTGGTTGACAATATAAGACACTTTCTGAAGACTGTACATTACAATCGTCCTTATTTGCACTTTGAGAAGAAATACTATGTGACAAAGAAGATATATTAAGCTTTTTGGGTACTATATGGTTGCTTCTCACAGCTCTGTTTTCTTCTTCACTAGGCTTTATGAAAGTTTCTCTGTCTGTTTGTATACATACATTTCGGTATGTCTTTGGTGGGTTATCGTCTTCAGTAGAAACACTTATATCCTTTGCTTTTTCATTTCTTCTATTTAACTTATTATCAAGTTCATTCTTCAGGTGTGCAATGGACTCCTCAAGCTGAGCAGTTGATACAGCGTGTTCTCCACGAATACGGAATACCCTGAGTTCAAACTGAGACTGCAACAAGAAGAAAAATCTTAGTGAAAATATTATTCTAAAGTGTTCATTCTGTAGTCATTAAAAAGCTTCACATTTAGAACTCTATATTCTTATGTTAACCAAATCACATGGAAAGAAAACTCCCAATTCTAAATCTTCCGGTTGAAAGCTATTACAAAATTAAATAACTATTAATCTTTAAAGAAAGGTAAACAGTGCGTTTCAACAAAACATTTCATAAATATCCAGAACATCAACGCAGCAAATTCTAACTTGTAACGTGTTTTTAAGCAGGCTCTTTAAAGGGAATAACTAATTATTAGAATGGAATAACTAATAATTCATTATGGAAAAAAGGCTCTTTTTCCCAAAAGGGTACCTTACTTTACACTGGAAAGTGTAAAGGTGGAAAATCAAGTTTAAAGTCTTGCAAAGATAATCAGAGATAACTATTGGAAACAATTTGATTTCTTTTAGTTTTACAGAAGGACTAGGATCAATATGTGCTAATATGCCTTTTTCCTTTTCCTGCCATTACTATGTCAAAGTCTGTTGTTGCTAAGCTTAATTATTAGTTCAATTTTCTGTCATTTGAATCGCTCCAGAGCAATCACCATTATTTTTAAACTTGGCATATTTATCAATAAATGAAGCATTGAAAATGCCCTAGGGGATCTAGCTTTTTCTTTATCATAGTATTTTGCCCCTACTGAACATCAAAATCTCCCCAACAGTACAATTTACTCGGAACATTAAAGATTTTCTTCGCAATAAATCGGATGTAACCTTAAAAACACACTGCAAAATAAGCACAGTATTTAACAAAAGTACCTAATGCATTTAACTGGGCCTGAAAGCAACTGTGGAGTGTTAAATATCTTCTCAATTGAAGACCTTCAGTGTTCAATTTACACAGTTTAGTGGCTTAAACTAAAAATTATATTTCAAATCACAGTTCTATGATTTGCCTTGCTTTTTACTCCTCATATTTTCAAAATTATTTTTTGTGAATAAAAATAAAATCATTAACATAAACTCCAATAAAAGATAAAATTAATAAGCACAAAACCAAAAGCAGGCTTAATGAACATGACACATTAGGAATCTGTGCTGAACTTGTCATAAATGGAAAAGATCAGTCTCAATCAACTGACTGTGATATAAAGGAGCAATGAGTAAAAGAGCAAATTTTAATTTTCATTACCTTAAATCTCAAAATAAATATTGTTTATCATAATAACATTAAATAATATTGAAACCATTTCATTTTACTTATGATAGTATTTTCAATATAATTTTCAGGAATATGTATATTAATATGTACCAACTTTATATATGTAAGCAAATAAATTATACATATGCTTAATAAAGGTATG
The DNA here is from genome assembly GCA_013400935.1 of Turnix velox. Classification (NCBI taxonomy): domain Eukaryota; kingdom Metazoa; phylum Chordata; class Aves; order Charadriiformes; family Turnicidae; genus Turnix; species Turnix velox. The sequence goes on along the minus strand of VZTY01028677.1, from coordinate 65,477 downwards.
CTTTCTGTAACATATATCTCCAATAGTGATAATAGCTTTAGAATTGTATAATGAATCCAGTGGAAATAAAATAGCATCTGATCATTCCACACAGGTAGAATGTTCTCTTTCTGTTATGTACATATATGCATAAAGTCTATAACTTTTTTTTATTATACTACAATAGACTTGTTATATACCTTAATAAAGAAAATCAGTGTGTCGTAAACTCAGGCACCTTTGCCTCCTAAAGTTAAATTAATAACTAAAAATACGTATTTTTTTAATACTACAATGGCTTAAAACCTTAAAGTTCTGCCGACTGGAATGAAATGTCAGAATGTTGGCTGCAGAATACATGCAGTTTACACTATTTAGTTGTACAGATACAGTTCAAATTACTCAGTATCTTGTTCCCGAATCATGTCAGCAATCATCATCATGCTGGGCAATTTACCAAGTCTGTTTCCATAGCATGCCTAGAGGTTTTGGGAACAATGACCTAAGCTAACATCAGAATACAGTAGTTTAAGCAGAACTAAATGGAAAAAAAGCTCAAATAATTTAGCAGGAAAACAGAGGTCTGATTGAGGGAAGGTGTGGGATTGGCACTCAGAGGCATGGGAAGAGGCATGGGAAGAACATCAGAAACTGGAGCTTGGAAAGCCATCCTATGCAGCATAAATAAACAGGACTTATTCCTGCAGAAGAGTAGATGATATGGAAAACTGTCAGTAAATTGTGTAAATTCCTACATGAAATGAAAGCAAGACATTAGGAAGAACAATTTGGGAGGTGTTTTGGACATATAGGATAGAAATTTTTTTATTTGAAAAATACATTTGCCACTCTGCTGACTTTCTTCAAAATATGGTAGTTGGCTTCACAACATACATGAAATTGGAATTGTCTATGTGAATTGAGCACCCTACAAAGTAGTGCAAGAAACAGATTTTGCTATTCCCTTGACCATTTCACTTTATTGCAGTATTACAGCCTTCTTTCTGCTGATCAAGTTAAGCTCTCAGGACTCGGCATGTGGAGTATCTCAAGCCTGCTATTCGGCCAGTGACTGCTGACAGTCAGTTACGTTACCTAGTTTCTGTGACAGATTTTCCCCTCTCCTGTACACACACACAAAATTGAGTTACGGGTGCCAAAATTTTCTTGATAGGAGAGATAGATCTTCTCCAGATTACCGTTTCAAGTAGCAGATTAGAGGCTGGTACACTTCAATAAAACCTTATTATTACCACAACTTCGTTTTCATATTCTAGCTCAAAAGAAAATGTATAAATAAGTGCAATGTAAATGTCAAAATCTGATTTCAACCAGAATTTTGAAAGTACCTCTTGAATTTCTTAAATTTAATCCCTACAGCATTATGCTACTGAAAAAAAAACCAAAACAACCTTGCCTTGCCTTGGTACAATCTTTATTGCATTTATTGTCAATATTAAGTTTCTCAGAGTTTGTTTGGTATCTGCCAGGATTCACTGTCATTGAATAAAACCATCTCATCACAGCAAATGGTACCAGCTGACTTTCTGTGTCCTTAAACACATTCCTATATTAGACTGTAACTCTCTTCTAAAATAGATGATATTGCCATGAAACAAAGATAATTACATGAATATTTGAAATACTGAGACACTGCAACCAGCGAAATACCAGTAGGTTTTGGAATGGGTTTCTAAGATGTTCCAGTCTCTCCCCTTATAGCCAGCCTTCTGCCATATGACTCCAGGGACTTTATTTTTGCACCTACTAAGTTACTTGACAGAAGACAAAGAAAAAAGGCAAGATGTTTTTCTGAAATAACGCAAGCACTGTAGCATTGGTCTCCAGGAACCTAGGAACATATGAAGAAAAATCCCCAAAATTGAATCAGTGTACTGTATTTCTATTAACCACTGGAGTCTCAGATGAGAAAGCATGTAATTAACCACAAAAGAAAATGAACCAATTCTGTCATTCAGAACGTAACCTCTTATAGGTTGCCTAAATATCCTTGAAATGATAACGTGAATTGGCCCAGACTAATTTCAATGACAAGGTGAGAGGTTTCCTTTGTGCTCTGATAAGTGACAGAAAGATTATAGCTTCATTTTAATACAGTCGGTATACTCAAGTATAGGCTATACAGTCAACTAAATGCAACCAACTCACATATATTTGTGGTGTTACTGCTTTTTCTAACATGACATAGAATTGCTCTGACATGAAAAGTTTCAGAACAATTTGTAAGCATGAATATGAGTAAACCATAGACTTCGACAGAAATCCACATCCAGAAATCACTTGTGGCTTCTTTGCACTATAAATGCTTAAAAATATGCTGAAATTTGTAACAGGTTAGAGCAGTTTAGAGCTAGAGACATGCATAACTTTTGATTTGAAAACAGCAAGTTTAAATATTAGTCATTTTTCACTCGCATTTACAGTGCAATTTTACTCTGAAAAGTAACTGTGTAAAAATGGCACGTCTTTGATTAACTGAGACAGACCTCTTTTAACCAAGAAACACAAACTTTTACTACTTTTCACTCTAATTAGCCTGGAAAAACAACATAGCAGGGAGAAAGTGGTGAGCCCAATCTTATTTCCTTCTTTGACTTTACGCACTGATTGCTACATCTAATTAGTTACTTATGCCAAATTAAAAAAAGGGGGGGAACAAAGACACAAAGTATCTAAAAAAGTGGTTTCCGAAACTCGAAATGCCCAGGGAGGATGAGACAGAAAACTGAAATTTAAAAAAAAATAGAAAAAAAGATAAGAATTACTGAGTTGTCAATGAAAAATATTTTTATAGACTTTACAGCTTTCTTTTCCTAATAGCATTTTGGCCATCAAAGTACTGTGCATGGAAAAGAGAGGAAAACCACATTTTTCACAGACAGTCTCTGACATTTTGGTTTTATTCACTTCAACTAATTTCATCTTCAGTTTCTGGAAGAGCTCACTCTTTATTCTTGTATTGTGCTGACAAAGAAAAAAAAGGCCCTTTTTTGTTAAATCTCTGTCCTTGAAAAAACATACATTTGTTTTAAATTTTAACAACAATCACAGATTTAGCAAAGGATTTCTCAGTGAAAAAAATTAAACTTGTGCCAATTTGCATAAAAATCAAAATCAGTTACATCAGTTACATACAATACAGATGTAACTGACGCAATACAGATTATTATTACACTTCATAGTGAAAAAGTAAGCTAAATGATTGACCATTCTTAAACATTCTTAAAAGTCTAAACATTTTTATAGGCTATGTATACTGCCTAGTTTTCTTTCTAATTTAAAAATACTGAATTTTATAGAGGAAACATAGCAAAAGTAGCTTGGTGGAGATTTGGCCATAGCTGGTATACAGAACACTGTTTTTCTATATTTCTAGTTTTTAGGTATTTAAGAATTACTGACATTTTAGTACTTTTATAGTCAGTAATATTGCAGTATAAAATCATCAGTATAGTGTATATTTAAAATGTGCACAGTTACACTGCAACTTTTTTATTTTTTTTAATGTCATGTGCATGATTACTTACATGCTGGACTACAGAGGGATTAAAATTCACAGAACATTTTAAGCACTAATTCACTTTAAGTGTGATAATTTAAATTCACTGTGAATATATATATATCAAGTTACATAGATTATGAAATACAACTTCTGATCTAACAACACCTCCAATTACTTGTAAAGATGGATTTGTGATCCTTTGAACAATTACCCCATTTCTCCAAGTACGCATTATAAAGAGGACCTCAATCCTAAAGAAAACTTATAAATAGCCACCAAGTATTTAGCCATTTAAGTGCACATTAAAAAATACACGATAATACTTTTCCAGCAATTAAGCTGTACAATTATTTGACAATGTAATTAAATTGCATTTTGTCATGCCAATACATTAAAAACCCAAAGCAGATCTGTAATAGCTTAACTATTGAAAACAAAACAGTAAAAAACAGTAAAAAGGAAATGTAGGTGATCAAGTTGTATTTCCTATATTAAAAATTTTAATACTTAAGTCTTTGAGTATACCAACTGCACAATTAGCATGTCTCAGAATGCATCTTCCATTGTCCTATCCTTCATTACTTAATATTTAATAGCCATACTTAACAGATTGATTGCTACATTTAAAAATTTTATGTTCATATAATGAACAAAGTTGTTAAATCCTCTGTTTCATTATAAAATGCATATTCTTCAAGCTTACAGAACTTGTAGCAGAAAATGTACCAGAAAATAGAAAGTTTGATAAAGTTAGCATGTCCAGTCTTTACAATACAGTGTGCTTACACTATACTATGCACTATACAGAAGGTTTGACTAATGATAGAAGGGAACCTCAGTATAACTGACAAGAACTATCTAGCAGAATAAAATAACATAATGCCATCGACCTGGAATTCTTCATATTAATACAAAATAAAATCAAGTTGTGCATTTCTAGACTGGTATGAAGAGAATGAGATGGGAAAGAAGTTTTACTATTTCTGTTCTTCCTCATGTGATTCACTTCATCTTTTTCTTTGTCATGTCTGCAAGCAATATCTAACCAACATCTACTTCATAAAAACAAACAGGCAAATGAAGAACTGAATGAATGTATGAGAAAGCAATCCACTCAATACAAGCAGGTACTTAAAGGAAGCATAAGGAAAAGTGATTTTTGAGAAATGCACTATATTTTGTATCCAATATGCTGTTATTTGTGGTATTTTCTTATTCTTTGTTAGAAAATCTTCAAAACCAGGAAACTGCACTCCTCCAAATACAGAAAATGGATGAAACAACAGACACTAACATCACAATATCCACTCTCTACTGAAAAAAAGCATTAAAATCAAGCATGGCATTTTTACACTGAGTATTCTCACATGATTACATTTTCTTGTATGTTCCCATGCTTCTAATGCTCTATTAATTCATAATTCCAGTTTCAATCAAAACTATTCCGGATGTAGCCAGGAACATATTCTTCATGCATTAGGCTGTATAATACATTTTGAACACTATTTCTCTATACACTCAGTTCTTCATAAAAATTAAGAAACATTTATTAAAATTTTCAGCTACCCTTCACACTCCTATCTCTGCGTAGTATGTATTACATCTTGCTTTGCTTTGCTTTGCTCCCTGAACTCACTTCCTATCATTTTCCAGTGCCAGTTTTCTCTTAATCTTTTCTATTTCATCTCCTGCGCATATTCACCTGCATACTACATGGGAAATATGTCACTAAATATGCTATATTCATCATAGGCTGGTTTTTACTCTTCACTTCTGTTGTATAATTAAAAAATTATTCTCTTAAATTAAATTCCATTCAATAGCAATTCGATTCTATAGACATGCTTTCTGACATCCTCCACTGTTTTCCAGGACTCAGAATCAGTAAGAGTCAGGGTACCATCCCTTCAACTGCAAAGCCTATGTGACTATGTCCAACAAGAAGAATTAGTCAAAAGATCTGCCAGCTTTTGGACAGTGCATTTATATATTTTGAGTCTATCTGCTCTATAATGACAATAATTAAGAAATATTTGGGTTGCAGTTTTTTTGGAAAAAAAAAAAAGGATGTACCATAAGTTTAAAAAAACCCCACAAATGGAACTTCTAAAGTCCATCTGCTGACAACAAAAAACAATGGGAGTGGGAATTGAGTCAGCTCATTCTGTTCTTTCACAGTCATGCAAAGCTTTCAGTGACCATGTAAATATAAAGGTAACAAACACAACTCCCCCTTTTTGTCACTACAGGAAGATCACGAATAGCCATGCAAAGCAGATCTATGATGCAAGGACTCTTCAGCTTTTATGATGGGCTGCACACAGTCTTATAATGTTCTAAGTTTCAGTATTTCATTGTTTGTGGACATTTGATTCTCTCTTAATGCTTCACTTTTTCACACTCCTCACAGAGCGATTTATAGGTTACCATGGAGTTAGCTGTCCTCATCCTGATTGCCTTGTGTATGCTCTGTAAAATTTGTTTCCTGCACATAGACATCCTCCCTTCCGTCCTTTCCTTCTTAATAACTCCCATCTAGCCATTCTAGATTACACAACTTAACTAAATTAGAGAATTTTCTTATACAATATCAATGTACAGATAACAGTGGCTCATCTCTAGTCCCTTCTTTTCTGCAGTTGTCCTATTTACATGTAACTATGAATGAACCTTATTAGGAATAAATTCCTCCCCATCTCTGTAATTTCTAATCAAATACCCAGATGGAATTCTTTATGCCCTTGAATTTATTTGATAATTTCTCAAAATCCTGTAAACATCGTGAGTTCCATGATATGAAGAAGTATGTCCAATAATGTTCATTGTACTACACAGGATACTCCACCACTATGGATCACATCTTGTCAACTTTAGCACCTGGTAAGTGATGTACTCTACTGTGGCATATCCGTGCCCAGAAAGAAAACTCCCCAGCATCTAAACTCTTATTGAATCTGATATTTATATATCAAGCATAAAGTTATGAATTACTTGGATTCACTACTTGCCACAGGCTCATTTGGTAAGCAGTGTAATCCCTCAAAATAAATTATACCACTTCGAAAAAGCTAGACTAAATATTACAGGGGTGAATTTCAAGTCACTAAATATTAACAGCAGATAATTTCGCACTTTATGTAAGTTTCATGTATTTGGCAAGTAACTTCTAACATTCCCACTAATACTAAATCATTTGAATGAATGCTTTTAAAAATAAAATATTCATAAAAATATTCAACTGCAACAGCCCAATATAAGCCTCATGTATGCCAAGGAGCAGTGAGAAGGGAATACCATACCCACTGGAGTTTTGCATTTAAGTAGTGTACAGTAGTTGAAAGAAACCACATAGCATCCCGAACATGCCACGCCTTGCAGAAAAGCAGTGATCCTCCTAGAAAGCGACCATGTGTTGATTATTCCTAAATGTAAACTATCTTACACTAGGAAAAAATAATCTCACACAATTTGTAAAAAACAGGTAGTCAGCTAAATTGAGACCTATCAATAAATGTGAAAAAAACCCCTGGTATCTTCATGGACAATTTCATTGGTAAAATCTCTATTCTATTAGACTCTCTTAAACATTTAGATTCCACAGAGTGGAATGTGGCAACTCAGCATGTAACACATCAGTAAGTGTAATCAATAACTTCTCAGACCCAAGCTAATTAAAGAATGAAGCTACACCATATGTTAAAAATTAATTTCCATCTTTTGTCGAACTAGGACCATGAACATGCTTGTAGAACCCAAGCATGGTAACAAGAGCATTTCCTATCACAAACATTTACTCCTTTATTCTGTTTTTCATGTGCAGTTGCTACCTTAGGAGAGCAAAGGTATGTCTGTATGGATATGAAAATACTAACATTTATGCTTCGTGGTGGTGTTTAAAAGATTTTATCCAAGGAGAAAAAAAAATGTTGCTATTCAAAAATTTTAAAATACAATATAAAAGAACATAGATCAATATTTTAAATTCAATTTTAATTAATTATTTGTTCCAATGACAATTCACTTTAAAGAATTTACCATACTTCTCATTTGCTAGGTAAATCATATGGATCATTACGTTCAGTCATACATACAATGATTTCACATATAAAATGTGAAAAAAAAAGGCAAAAAAATGGCTGAAAACACATCTAAGATGAAGTTTTAGTGACAAAAAGTGCAGAGGAGCCATGGATCCAATAAGAAAACCAATTGTAGTAGAGAGCAAGTTGTCTCTGATCTTGGGAGAATGTTTTTGGACACCTAACAGCTTTTTTATTACTGTGGCTGATTAAAATGAAAAGCCTTACTACTAAAATGTTCTTTTTGATGAGTTTTTTTTGCCATGAACTATAGACCTTGCAGTCCAGTGGGATACAAATCCTTTGATCCTGTGCAGTCACATAAATTCAACGTCGTAAAACAACATTGAATTTGATTTTATTAGTGTGGCTGATGTTGCCAGAATTGTAATACAACCTTGTTTTCATTCTCTTTTCTTCCTTTTCTTTTGGGGAGGGAGCAGAGAGGAAAGGAGAGTTTACTGTCAACATTGCTTCACAGTATAAAGAACTAATTTCTTTGGCAACCAGACTCCAAGATGAAGCCATTATAACAAAGCTTTGTAACTACATCAGAAACCAATGATATGTATCACATTCTGCCGCGTTGTACCCAATTATTTGGTTAAAGTCAAAGTAAGTAAAAAATCAGTGTTAAGCACAACACATGCAAGGGAGTAAGCAAAGATAGAAGTTACATACCTATAAAATGGTAACAAGCAATAATGAATACTAATTTTCAAAAGGAAATTTTCAGTCAGTGCAATGAATCCACTATGAGAATAAATCAAGGTAACTCTTACAAAGTGAAGATTTCCCTTCTATATGAACCTGGGTTTTTTTCTACACTGAACAGAAAACCACCCTCTCCACCAATATTAGAGAGTTTACATGTGCAATGAGAACCACTAAAGGACTCTGAGTTTTAGCAAGCCATCCACATTCTAGCCATGGAAAATAATCACTTATTTGTGGCCTTTTTGACACTAAATATCAAAATATCAGAGGCTTGGGTTTACTTTGAGGACTACAGTCACCTAAACCAGTAATTCCCTGGTGCTTACAATTCCCACATTCCTCATGTGAAATAGAAAAAGACCTCAATATGTCTTAACGAATGGATTGCCTGGTGAAACAGTCCTACCTACCTTGAACATAAAAACATAGTATACTACAAAAAATACTACCTCTTTCTCGAAGGACATTAAGTCACAGGTTAATTTCACATCAAGCTTCACATTCAGAAAACAAGTTTTCATTGTTACACGCTTTATACAGAAGGACAAAAAAAATTTCATTCCTTTCTTCACACCCTCATTACTGAAAAGGTGTTTTGTGTATTGATAATACTTGTCTCAATTACACCGATTAAAGTAGAAAATTCTTACTGCAGATATCCTTGTCAAAGCAAAATGTATGAGGAGATCCTACACACACAAGATATGTTTCATTACTTCTCCCTTAGTTTAACTAGTAACTTTCGAATACTGCAGATACTATCATAAACTCCAGAGGTAAAAGAGAAGTCAGTCACCAATATTTATCTATCAGGCAACATTTGGAAGTAAATGTAACACTGTGTTTATAACTAGTACTCTTTTCAACATTACAGAGGTGTTTATGCTACGTTCAGCAGATAAAGATACCAGCTCATTAATCAAAGATAAAGCTTACGAACTCCAGAGATTCTACCTGGCTAAACAGCATTATAACCAATTATGTGAATAACTCTTTAATAATGTAAAAGCCATACCTATTTTAAATGGATGCATAGTCTACATACTAATTACACATCATCACATTATTTTATCTATTCCATTTATGGAATATTAGAAAAATGTGACACACACAAAAATATGTTAAAAATCAACCTTGGTCAGCTACTCAAAAGGGAAAATATAAGTGTGACCGCTGGATCAATCTTTAATGTTCTCCCTTTTCATCAATGCTTCTATGTAGTTTGGCTAAACAGAAATTTTCTCTTTGACATAAGCTTGTAAGACTTCATTATGTGTGCTCAAGTTGAAAAGTATATAATTAACAAAGAAAGCAACCTCAAGAAGAGATGTAATAGTATTATAGTGAAGGCAAGATAATGCTGACCTGGAAAAGGAAGTCCTATACTCACTTACTCAGCAGAATTCCTGCAAGATGAGTCACAAGTAACTTTAGTCTGCTTCTCATGTGGTAACCAATTATACACATTATTCTCTAAGCAACTACCTTGAGATCCTAGGATCCAGCTTATAGTTGTAAGGCAAGTTAAAAATTAACTGTGATATGAATATTTATGCAAATGCAAACATCCCAATAAATGTATGTTATACCTAATGTTTCTGTGCATAGAATACAAATAACAGTAATATATGCCTATCTGAATATATACTGAAAAATCTATTTTATACATCCTGACAAATTAAAACTTGTGACACTGGAAAACCTATAATGAAGCCACATTGTGCTCAGATCGCATTTTGACTAATAAACAAGGGAGAGTATTACTCACTGACCAAGAACAATAAAATCAAACTAAATAGACTGCACTTGTTCTAAGATACATGTTCTGGGGAAAACTGTCCACTTACAGTTAAAACTTGGGTCCTCGTGGCCATATCCAAGTCTCTGGAATCTATATCCTACGGTGTTCTATATTAACTTCCACACTACATCTTTCCCCCTCCAGCTTGCCAGCATCTAGTATCCTAGTATCTACCTACCATTTCTTCCCAAAGCTCCTCCTCCAACATCTACATACATCTTTTCAGCTTTTGTACACTGCTTCAAATTCTGTAAGCTTTTTTTTCACATTATGTCATCATCAAAAAGGGAGTCAGGAGACAAAGTCCTGACAAGCATCAAGAGCCAGGCATACTTGTAAGAGTGATCTCTATCTATCTGAGAGTAAGTTCTGGCACGCATTAATGCATGGAACACATATTTGCCCCAGTGTCCTTTTATAGTAACTTTGGTAGCTTTGGTACCTTCAGTGGCTTTATGGAAATGGCACGTTAAACTTTGGTCAGCACCAGAAAATGGATTACAATGAGCAGTACATTTGGGAGGTCAGAAGATGCTGAAACCTGAAGTCTTTACTGAATATGAGAAAAATTAGCTTTGTCTCAAAAGCTTTAACTTCTAAGTACAGATAGATTACCCTCTGTCAGCAACATGTGCAAAGATGCCTCTGTTCTAAAAACAGCAATAATAGTTTAAACTATAGAAAAATACATATTTCATTCAGAGGAATGGCTTACAATTACTAGATTCAAATAAATACTTCATGCAGTAAGTTTCCAGCAGTAGGTAATTTTTTAAAAAAAGGCACTAAGTACAGGTACACAAAACAAAAATGGTATGATAACACTGATACTACTTTATTTTTAGTGGCTTTTGTACTCCCATGATCACATTTCACTTAATTTCCTTTGCAGACAATTATTTTCTCTTTAACAGAGGTCTTCCAAATCTGTCAAAATAAGATGTCATCATGTTCACAGTATGTGTTCCACTTTATTCTCCAGAGTGAAAATATTTGCTCAAAGTGACAGGATAAATAAGTTTTCACAAACTACAATAACTGCAGCAGTTTATAATGAATTTTTTACGAACAATTTTGTTTTAGCCCTAATTGAGCAGGCTGTTTTTTAAAGCATCTAAGTTTTATTAGGAACTCAGTTTATGGTGATACCTTATTTTGTTAATATCTATGCACATTTTAACTATATAATACCACATGCTGAAACATAGTTAAAGAAATTTTTCACTATAAAGGAGTATGACATGAATATTTGTATTATAATGTGCAAGTTTTAAAAAAATAATTAAGCATTTATCTATGAAGAATTGTTACAAGCTTCTGCTCTGAATGAGGATGGCAATTGTCAGCAAGGTTCCAAACAGACAGACCAAAGTGCTTCTTGCTACATCTTCGTATGCTTGTATGCACTCTATAGAAGTGACTGCTCCATTGCACTTGTAGTTTGCTGTCATTCCCTAGTCTGCTACTGCACCTTCTCTAGAATTGGCCATGTGCATTTTTCATTACAAACCAATTTTTTTCTATGCTGGAGTTTTTCTATTTCAAGAAACACATACTTTAACAATAATTCTGCTCCCATTGTCTGGGAGTAATTATGAGAACTGAAATTGATATTTTAATACAATTTCATATTTTTTATGCTTTGCTCAATCTTTCTATTTTCATTGGCTGCAATGAACAGGGAGAATTCCTTCATCAGGATAAAGAAGCCAAGAAGATCCATAGAGACAGACGGTGCACAGAAGTGGTGAAACCATATGTACAGCAGCTAAGTACAAAAGACTGAAACATTTCAAGTCAGGCAAGAGTAGTATCAATAATTAACCACAAGCTGGGAGACCTTCATCAGTAACACCACATGGAAATGCTGAAAAGCTTGAACAGCTCATTAGGAAAGACTGACTAACAAACCCTTGATGACCTTGGCTGCTCCTCTGAGCTGCAACTCCACCATACAAAAGCATACATGATGTAGATTTTCTTTTATTTGCACATGCTGGGGTATGAAAATCCAGCAGAGAACACACAAAGCAGCTAGTTACCTTAGAGTTGCATTTAATCTTGTTTCTTCATATCATGAAGAAAATTTTATTACCAAAAGTCAGTACGTAATCCACTTTTTAAATGTATTTTTGTTAAGTTCTGTGACATATCAAAGCTTTCAACACCATTCATCATTGGACACCATATTTTCATAGCAGATTTCAAAACACTGTGATTTCTGACAAATTGTGAAATCCCCATTCTGTGCAAGAATTAACATAAGCACATAGAAAACTGAGGGGGAGAATTTTAGAATTTGTTTTTTCTGGAAAGGAACGTTGCAGATCCCTATCCAGCTTAGAAATTTTTCAACCGACTTTGCTCCAAAAAAAATTTCTTCCAGTAGACTATTTGAAAAAGAGAAGATTTAGATGAATTCTAATGGTCTAATTGTTGTGTAATGTTCTTTCTGAAGCTGGAAATTAAATTTTACTTTTATATATAGCTAAAAGACATTTTGAATCACTGCCCCCCACAGGTGAATTACAAATTTCAAAATAAGAAGCAGACAGAAGAGCAGCACCTTTGGTTACATTCATGTTATAATTAGAGGGCAATGGAAGCACCCTGATTGTAAGGGATACCGATGGGAAAGTGAAAAGACAAAGTGCCAGGGAAGAACATGTAAAGAATGGGACATATGAAAACAGATTTGTGGAAGAATCAAAAGGTTATCACATAGATACTGAGAAAACATTTTTAAAGCTTTGTGGCATCAGTGAAAATAGAATGAATCCTTTTGAAATTTTCAGACAATTTTGACTGGCACTATGACTTTTGCTTTTGAGTTCCTTTTTCTTGAACATTTTCCAGCGTTTTCCTGTGGCACCTTTAGGAATTGACCTTTAATTTTAATTTATTATGTTAAATTGTTCTCAGAGTTAAGAGTTTCCTTCCGTGAAAATGAAGCAACTCTCTATAGATTTCTACATTTCAGCTCTTGAAGCCTTTGCAAAAATGCAAACATTACTAAGGAGACCACGAAGGTCACTATGAGCACCCCATGATACATTCTTCTCTAGATGAGATCAGCCTGCTCTATAACAATGCAGTTATACATCAACTGTATTACCATTCATCATATCTTAAGTTTCAAGAACATAATCATAGAATTTTAGATGCAAATAGAAGACTTATTTTTCTAAAATTTGCAATTAGGTACTTTGAGAGATTCAGAAGCATTATTTTATTATATAATATTTTATAATCTACAAGCTATCTATAGTTAATATTATATTGTTACTGAGTATCTATTATTGTCTAAAAAATAATATCATATAAAAGGTATCAGTAGTCTATTTACAATATTCAATGTTTTAATGTTGTTTTCACCTATTTAGTTGGTTATTAAATAATGTAGATTTGGTTCTGTAGGGAAAAATAATATTAAGATGATGACACCTACTATGTTTCTATTGATCAAATTAAATTTTATTTCCATCATGTTCAATCTACTTTCTGACCTAAAACTCGTATTGTGCCAGATGCACAGTTCAGAAGGAAGCATGAAACTTGCACACATCCAGAGCAGCTGTGACAAGCTTTCTGAACTTCTGAAAGTTTTAGCTGACATCTAGTGGGGGGAACAGGAAAAGCTAAAAATTCAACGATAAAGAACAGAAACAGTTTGCCTTAAAAATATCTTAACTAATTCTTTGTAAATAACAGGTGAAAAATTCAAGAAGTGCTTTGAAAACAGCACTTAGTAAGTAGATGCAGTTAAAGGAAATTGGTAAAAATGAAGTATTTATATCTACTGTATTGCCTTTTCTAAAAGATCTTCTTCCAGTACATGATTCAGTTGAACCATGTAAATTAATAAATACATTAAGAAGTGTTATGAGTTATTCTGATTGCTATCTAAAATGATACAGTACAGATTCATCTTGACTCTGTGTAATAAATTTTGTAATCTTCATTAATATGTACACTAAATGAGCCGATTTCAAGTGCCATCAAGAACAGGAACAAAGCCTTAAGATACTGTGATAAATACGCTCTGTATATGGTGACAGTTTTACCTCCTTCAAGACTGCTGTATTTGCTGCAACTGTGCAATCAGTACTAATCCTTTCAGTCTGATGGTATGGGTAAAACCCTGCTTGTGGTCTGGGTATACCAACTGAAGTTTATAGGAAATGAACATAGCAATAAAAAAATCTTAATTAAAATCCATTAGGAATTTCATTCACATAGTCAAGGAGAAAAATAAATTCCAAAAGGAAGAGTAGTGAACTCTAGAACACTTCCTGTTGCTAAAAAGCAGAGATTTTTCATAAGCCACTATGTACAGGTGTCTCAGGTTAGGGCCTTAGGAGGGGGGAATATCCCCCCCCCAGTGTAATTTCCCCAGTGGAAAATTTTCATCAATTTTTGGTCACCTGCCCTGTCTGCTCCTCCTTGTTGGTGGAGGTCTGCTTGTTGGTCTGTTCCTCTACATCTTTCCACTACTAACCCCTGGTGGGGCAAATGACAAACTTTTTGGTCTTGATTGCCACAGTAATAAATGAAAACAACAGCCTCTGGCATACCATTCCTCAGTATTATCAGGTCTTATCTGGTCTTACCAGGTCTGAGAGGGAACATTTTCTGAACATTGTGCTGTTGATTTCAGAGTTTAGTCACTTGGAAGAGGCTTAGCTGAAAAGTAAAGTTACAAACAAGAAAAAGTTGCTCTGTTTTACCTCAAACCAGGATAATGGGCTCTGAGGGACAGATTCCGGATAACTTTACATCCTTTCACCTTCAGAGGAGAGTTCAATAATGTTTTACAGATAGCAATAGAAACTTTTTTTCCCCTACGTACATAAACCTTCCAGAGCTCCCTAATGTTTTTTCTAGGCATTTTAGGAATAGCAAACAGTGATACTCTTTAATTTAGAAAACTACTAAAACTTAGAAGCAGACTGAGAATGTATGATTTGCCAAATCAGCAGGACCACCGGTAAACAGCAACTAACTCTCAGATTTCACTCACATATTCAAATAACATGCTGCAGTAAGATTTGACAAACTCTTCATAAAATCAGTAAACTTGTGTTGGCCCTCTTCTGACAAAGGGCATATCATGAATATAAGAATTAAGTTTTTTCAGTCAAAATGCTTTTTAGATTGTTATTCTGGCACTACATACAAAATTTCACATGGTATTCAAATGTTCCAGAACAATAAACAGCTCCAAAACAACCATACAAAAAAAAAAAGGTTGCATCTATGACAGCTCAAGTACAAGCAAATTATTGTCAAGGACATACAGAGGAAGAACACAGATGGCACAGCATTCAGAAGACCCGGAAGCATGTGACTGCTCATCAGTGCTGCATGTGTGCAGACTCTGTTTCAGGAAACCCTTAAAACTCTAATTGGTGGAAATGGTATACCAGGGAAACATCTCTTAGTAATTTAGTCACTATTAATCTTTTACGAACCTCCTGACTTACACAAGGGTGGGTGGAGGTCCAAAAACCAAGCAGCAGGCTGCTAAGAAAGGGGCATGGAGCACTAGTAGAAGCAACAAGGAACAGACAATGAAGACAGATTTGCCAAAAAACCCTGAAATCAGATCAAAGACAACTTTGTAGGAAGAAAGTGTTCTTATACTCTGTATTTCTTCTAAGTTTGCTAGCTTGCTTCTCTCTGTGCTTGTTTTTATTTCTAAGAGATGCTGCACACACCAGAGACTCTGTAATTGACTTGTCCAGTCCTCAAGCTGCAACCATCACTTCATCCTTGTCTACTCAAAGATCTCAGTGAGCTTTCTTGATTCCATAGGTTTTAAAACCATTAAGTCCTGGCCTTTGTGCAGACACGAAGACATAAATACTCCATGTAATACAAATACTGTACTTGTCTGATGAATGTGATTTGCCAAATGACATGGTCAATGTATCGCTAGACTGTGTTATTTGACTTCCAGTGTTGGTGAATTTGGTATTTTACACTTTATTTGCTTTAATCATATGACAAAGAAAGTACAGAATGTTTTGTACCTGCTGACTTGCATACTGGGGAATTAGCATATTAGATCACAGTCCAGCTATGCTTAACATGCAACAACCAGCAAGAAAAAGGAGATGCTGTTAATTTTTATTTAAACTTGGACCACTTAAAGAAAGCACTTTTAGTTATACTGCCCTTTAAATTACAGCATGTATGATACAAATCTTCCGCTAATATTTGCCTTTGCTTAACAGTCTGTCACATCAAGGGAAAGTGAGTTCTAATACTAAATTTGTTATTTCTGATTTTGACAACTGGAAAGTTGGTCAAGTTTACACTGGCAAAACTGGATATTATTAAAGACTGTTCAATGTAAGATTTCAGAGAGTCTAAAAGTAATGAAAACTACTTCTACAGAAGCCTGCTACCTTGCAAAAAACTGAGCAGTTAAATGCCAGTGCCTTAATATAATAAGCAAAAGTACTGCACTACTGAGTTACAGTGAAGAATTTAAAAATACAGCATTAAGCAAAACCAAGAAGGTGAAATATGTAAAACTGTTTTTGGCACCATATAAGAAACCATATAAGAATTTTAATATATTAATTTTAACTGAGTTGACAGTCAACTGAAAGTAACTTTTAAAAAGAAACAAATTCTTAAAATTTTATGGAAAATCTATGTTTGCATTACTTAAATCTGCAAAATGGCCTTGAGTTAAGCAAAGAAGAAAAATCATTGCAAAAGTATACCTTTAATGTTTCAATTTCTTCTTTGTGTTCCCTCTTTAAATGCAAAATGGCAGCTTGGTACTCTGTAAAAATAAAAATGTGCAATCCATTAGAGTCAGAAAACTTTTCATTCATCTTCAGCATGGTATATTTCACACAACACCACTGAGTCCAGTTTGCAGATATAGGGTCTCAAATAAAGGCCTTTTACAATGCTTATGGAAAAGAAAATCTGAAACCAGTAATTAGGGTTATTTTATAAGACCACATGACCACACTTTCCACAGTGTTTCTGACAGCAGAGGAGAAAGCAAAAAGGTCTTTCACGCTGAAAGAGGAGAATGAGGGGGAAGATGCATCAGATTGAAAGAAGAGGAAGCTAGTTTTGCTTTGCCTTGCAGGTAAGTGTAGAGCTGAAAGGATATTATGACATACACATGCATGCACACATCCCTCTCTGAATTCTAAAAAAACTGCATGCATTAAATGCAAAGATTTAAACTAAACTGAAACATACAATCACTATACATAAGCAAACTGGATAACAAAACAATCAGAAATACAGATGAAGATCTGGAAAAGTATTCAACAACAAAGGGTACAAAGACTTCTTTGTCTTCATTCATATCAGATGAAGATTAATTACAGCATTTATGTATCTTCACAGGGTACTAAGTAGCTATTCTCTAGTGGTAATATAACAAAATACGAAGTGTAACAATATTGAAGGCAAAAATGTAAACCCAGAGAAATTTAAATCAGCAACAAAAACACCAGGGTGCTTGATTACATGTATTTAATAGTGTCAGTAATGTTAAGGTGTAGATTTACCAAAACGAACCTCTATAACTCGAATTACATCGTATGGTTTCCCTCAATCCATATCATGGCTGCATTTGGCCAGACAAAAAAAGAACGACCTTTCATCACAGCTGTGTAATGATTTAAGAGAAGCCTGTAAGACATTGGCCCAGAAGCTACAGCCCTCCTAAACAAACAACTAGAGTTCATTCTTAGACCACCAAAGCCCCATTTCAATCTCCTTCCAAATAAAATTAATCCAAAAATGTGTTTCCAGTTTCCTGTATTAGCACCTGCTTAGGTACCTTTTTGGACTTTTCATATTTTTACTCTTGAGAGCACATGGAGAAAAGACTGAAGGCAAACTGGTCATCAACTTGAAATCTGTATGACATGGCAGCTTTTAATGAATGCAAGGTTTTCTTTTCTAACACTAATATGTGTTACATACAAGCAGCAGTTTCATTATACAAAATCAAAAGGAAAAGGTATTTACATTTTTCAAGACACACAATGAAAAACCAGTGTGATTCCAACTAGTAATAGTATCATCTATCTAAACTAGTCATTGCTCTCTAATGGGTCTCTAGTTAGAGCTTTCCAGCATGGGAAAATCACAGAATCATAGAATAGTTTGGGTTGGAAGGGACCTTAAAGATCATCAAGTTCCAACCCCCTTGCCATAGGCAGGGACACCTCCCACTAGATCACCCTGAGAGAGGGAGCATCCACAACCTCTCTGGGCAACCTGTTCCAGTGTTTCACCACCCTCACTGTAAAGAATTTCTTTCTTATATCAAGCCAGAACCTATTCCCTTCCAACAACAAATCTCCTGACTGCTCTGTAGTTTGTATTGTGGACTTTCAGATTTTCTGTTGTTAATTCTTGTAACTAGTTGATATTCCCTCTGGATACAGAACCTGCTTATCCATTCTCTTAAACAAGACTTACCAAGAAAACAATTGGCTTTGATAATGCTGCTAACAATCAGTTTTCAGTTTGGCTAACAAAAGGAAAAAGATCTACAGCTCTGTCTTAACAAAAGATCTACTTTCCATATGGGATTGCCCAGTGTGTCTTAGGGATTTGGATAAGAGCATTATCATTCCCATTTGCTGACATAGACCTGCACTGGCACCAAAAAGCAGATTTTTGACCATTCTATTAATTTACCCTCTGCTACCTATTTTCTTATCTTAGGTCATCTAGTCTAAACCCACTCCCCTCCCTTTCCCCTCCCTTACCCTGGCTACCCAGGACCATATCCAGATGGCATTTGAATGCTTCCATGTATCTCTTGCTGTCCTCCCAGGGTAGCCTGTGCCAGAGCTGTATCACCCTCAAAGAACATATTTCCTGATGGTAAGCTGGACCTTTCTGTGCTTCAGTGTATGCTCATGCTGGTGCTGTCACTGAGCATCACTGAAAAAAGCCTGGTTTTTTTAGTTTACCTTGTAAGATACTAGCTGAGCTTGAGTCACAATGAGACTCTGCTGTATTCCACAACAGTACATCTCCTAGTTTGTGCAATATCAGAGAGTTGTATTTTCTGAGGTTTTCAAGTCTTTCATTACACCAGATAAGAGAATGCTGATTGCACAAATATCCTCTTGTGCTTGCCCCTCCAAACAGCCTGTAGGGAAGACAGTGGCTATAGGGCATAAATAAGTTAGCTATCCCTAATGCAGATAGGACTCTGAAGAGCTTTTGAAACAAACAAATTAGATACAAATCAGAATGGAAGCACTCCTATCTTGAAAAACAACCACAAGCAAACCACCAAGAAAACAATTCTGTTAATAATAAAGTAAGCAGGAAAACAAGTTAACAACCTCACTACATGGATTCAGCTTCAACCAGCTCCAACTCTTAATGTTCAGTAACTTCTAATTTACTCCCTTTTCCTTTGGTTTGAGAGGACTCCATCCCAAGAAAACTTTCATAAATGATGGAATTTGTTGCCCATTTGGGCATACTCTGACACAACTTCAGTAAATAATTAAAGCAAACTTTTACAGAACTGGATTTTTTTTCTTTCTGAGATGGTGAAATAAAGCAAATAAACACTATAATGTCTTAAATAAATACAAATCTGTTACATCTGCTGGTTGTTAGAAGTGTACTTTAAAATAACAGGTCAGCGGAAAATGTTTCACTAAAATAATTTTTTCAAAAGAATATAATAGTTGACAAAGTACACTGGAAGTTAGGTAGAGGTACACATGAAAATATACAAAGTGACATGACAGTACAAGATTTCCCTTCTCTATGCTGTTGTTGGGGAAAACAATAGTTTGTAACTGTAAAAAAAACCAAACAACTCTCCTTGATGTGAAATTTACATTTCCATTTACTCCCATGTTTGGCCAGCCAGTAGATAAGAAAGGTATCTATAGAAAGCAGAGCTATTATGCAGATTTATCAGACAGACAAAATATTATCATAAAAACGACAAAAATGAGACAATGGTCCCTCTCTCCACCACCACTACCACATTTCTCACTTCGACCCTTCACATTCACGCATTCTGCATCTAGGACTAATGTACAACTTACATCCACAGTAAACCACAAAGATCCTCTCTTCACTTAGAAACAGGACAGAGATGGAGTGGCCTAGATCACATTCCTTTTCCAAGGGGAATAGTTATTACTTCAGGAATGTACCTGGGGGTTATCCCGTCAACCAGATTTTACAGAAAAGCAGTACTAGTGCATAATAGGAGGGGAAATAGCTACATAAGTAAAATAAAGTATCTTGTTTGGGAAGATAGGATCATTGTAGACCAGTAAAGCAGGAGGATGCTGGAAAAAAAGAACTGAAGTTCTTCACAGAAACTCATTCGATTTCCAGATGATCTCTCAAAATAGAGTGAATTAAGCAAAATCATCCTACTTCTGGATTATCCATGTCACATATTCCTAACTTACAAAGGTTTGGGGACACTATGAAAACTCTATTTTTGTTACTATTTCTGCAGGCCCCTGAAGAAGTAAATTGAGAATTGCCACACTGCTGAGTGGTGCAACTGTCAATCAGAAATCATTATTTCAGAGTGAGCAAAAGCGTATGTCTGTTGAGATGTGCCAAAAACCAGTTCTGCCAAGTACCCTGTCTCAGTACCCAAAAAAGGAGGTGCAAAATTTTTTTTAAAAGCAAAAAAGTGGTAGTACATTTACAGTACACCCTTTCCACAACCTGATCTGCAATTCAGGAACTTTCTAAAACAGAGAAGTCATTTGTGTATTTAATAGTTTGCAAGTGAATTCCTCATCCAGGAATGCGCATTGCTAATACTAAAACTCCTGCAAGCAGATAACATCCTGCAGACAAGAATTAATTGCAGATTAGGTAGAAAAGGTTTATTTTAAATCTACACCTGTTATGTTCATTAGAGGTCTCCAGTTCTTATACTGGAAGAAAAAGAGAACAAACCTGCACCACTTCCCCACTTGCTGTTTCTTATGATTTTAGAGATCTTCAGCATAAGCTGCCTTGACTGATTCTTCTCCACTTAAAAGAATCCTGCTTTAAATAGTCTTTCCTCAAAAAGACCATGTTTCATATTGTTGAACAAATTTGCCATCCTTCCCTCAACCTTTAAGAATTCTGCTCTGTCCTCTGTGAGTTGATAAAACTAGTTTCTTGCAAAATCCAAAATGTAGATGATTATTGTGAAGAACTAGAACACTTTGTCTTCTATTTCTTTCCTACTACTTCCTACCACTTAAGCCACTTTTTAGTAACTACAGATCACTGAGCCTACATTTCCCAGGATTTACTTCAGCATCAAGATCATATTTTTAAAGAGTAATGATCAGATCAGAATTCATTATTTTCTGTATGTATTTAGGATTTTTTTCTCAATTACGTATCTTAAGAGCACTACATTTTATTATTTCCTTCTCCATTTTATTCTATACCCTCTCAATTGCAAATTATTTTTTTTAATTCTCATGAAAAGAATTTGCAAAGAACAGTAAATTTGGAATCACATTTTATCTATGTGACCCTAACTTCATATCAGCTGCAAGCTTCCCCTTCTGAAGTCTCACTGTTCCAGTTTATGAGTAAGAGGACACTGTTAGCACTCTCTGTTAGCAGAGTACCTAACAAGTGCTGCCACTCTTAGGGACCTATGCCAGCTGGAGAAATGGGCAAATATGAGTCTTATGAAGTTCAACATAGGGAAGAGCAAAGTCCTGCATCTGGGTTGGAGTAACTCCAGCCACTAGGATATACCTGGAGACAATTGTGCAGAAAAGGATCCATGAGACATGAAGCTGAACATGAGTTAGCAATGTGTGTCTGTAGCAAAGAAGGCAAACTGTGCCCTGGGCTTTGTTAGGTGGCCTTGTCAGTAGGCTGAGGGACATACCCTTCCCCCCAGAACTGGCAGGAGTAACCCTGAAGTGTTATGCCCAAGGCTGGGCTACTAGTACAGGATAGATATGGAGCTCTTTTAAAACTTACTTAAAGTCCCTGTACATTAAATGTTATATCTTGTAAAAGATTAACTGTCCTTTTGTATTGTTTGAAATATGATTCTCTACTATGCATAAATATGATTAAAACAAAAATAAGGGAGTAATTTCCATAATAAGCACATATATTACACAGCCTCAAGACAAGAACATAGACCTCTGATTTCTTGAAAGTCTAAAGGAGACTAAGAAAATGTAAAATAAGCCACTTCCACTGGGTGGCAGAAATGTACCACATTAATAATTTCTTTTCTCAAGTGAAATTATAATTCATCAATTTATGGAGATATACATGTTGTTCTTTTATTCTGGATGTGAGCTTGTTATCTCAGCCTTTCATCTGTGCTTTTATCTAAACACTCACTTCTGTCTTTTTTCCTAATAATTAGCTTGTTAAATTTTATTCCAATGTAAAACATACATTTGAAATTTTCTTGTTCAACACTATGTTTTTAGAAGGTGCTTGGGGAAAGAAACTCCACAATTTCTGGAGTGATCAACTAGACTAACATCACGATCCTGTACAGCGTAACTTTACTTCCAATCATAATATATTTGGTTCTGTCTAGACAAATCTACAAGAAAATTATTTACTCTTTTTTTCAATTTTAAACAAATATTTTATTATTTAATATTGCAAAGATGTAACCACTGTGAGTCTGATAACATTCTTCCTTAACTACCTTCTAGATTGAGTATTAGTCTGCTGCATGATTTTCAAATATACTGGTACTATGGATCCCATAAAGATAACAATGACTAGAAAGGTATCAATATATCAGGAGAAGAAATTTGTATCTAAATATTTTTGTAATATTCCCTTTAACATAAGGTACTACACCATTTGAAATCCTCCAGTTAAAGCAAGGATTTAGAATCTACAACAAAGTAATGGGTTGCAAGAAGGAAATGAAATAGTGTTTTAACTAAATTCCCATTGCAAGGAGGAAGCACCTCTGTGTCCTTTAACTGCATCAAACACAGTATGTAAAGAAGTGAGAATTATTGTGAAAGCACAATGGAAAAAGGTGAAGAAGCAAAACAAACCAAAAATAGGTGAATTATTACAATGGACAAGAACTGAACAAAGGGCTTAAAATGCCCTAAGGCGGCAGAAATGGAAGTCATTGTAGAATCACTGTAGACATCAAGTGTGTGAAAACAACATGATAACGTGCTGTGGGAAACACTGAACAAATGTCTACAACCATTTATGCATCACATTTGCTGAAGCAAAGATTGTACAAATATACTAAAGAACAATAGGGGTGTAGAGGTACAATAGCAGAAGGTTTAATTCATGTTCTCTTGAATTGAAATTGAAAAAAGTACGTGGAACTCAAAGAGATACTAGATCTTACATATGGAGAAAAAGGTAAGGCAACAGATATAGCTTGCTTATTCTGATGTAAGTTATATATATAAGCATGTATTTTTAAATAGTTATTGTATTTCGTATCTAGGAGTTTTAAAATTTAACACCAAAAAGAATTCAAAAAAGGAAAACATATTCAACACATTGGACTAATTTTTAAAGCAGTATGTTTCCTAAACATACCTCAAAATGAACCTTGGAAATAAAATAGATATCACAGCATTGCTTAAATCTGCTCTTAATAAACACTCTCGTATTATTAGGCCCTGAATATGAATGAGTCCATCAGCATTTGCTCCAACTGTTAAGTTTTAGCATTTATTCCCACCTTCATGGTCTCCATGACCCAGTCTCTTTGGGTCATAGCTGTTTGAAAAGTATGAGGATAGGAAATTGCTGAATAAATAAGCACTTAATTATCATCCACAAATAGTAAAAATGTCAGTTTCTTACAGAAATAAAGAAGACAGGGTAGAGATACTGAGGCAACAGATTACATTAAAAGGAGGACTCAAACGATTTCCTGTTTGTCAGAAAGGATTTTTTAAATTACTAGGGATTTGGCATGTCATCATTTCAGAATGTTTTTAGGAAGCTTTATCCGAAAATTTATCTCAGGAAATAGGTAGATCAAACTGTGAGAGTGCTTTATGTTGGTTATGGATAATATATACTCAATATCATAAAAAGCAGTAAAAGTACACAGGTTTGCCACCTTCATCACACAAGAATGAGATTAGTCAGTCTTCCTCTAAAATAACTCTCTTCTATCTCAGCTGCCACACAATGACCCACCAGAAGATGTCACCTTCTCTCATTTCCACAGAAACAGAAAAAACATAAATGCTTTGAAACCTGCCTTATTTAGTTATGTCAGTTGCTTCAGCAAGCAACCACAGAAGGGACAAATCAGTCCAGAAAAAAAGAACATTATCAGAAAATCCTTTTTAAAGAAAAACAGAATTTCAACTCAGCTTCAGTTAATTATCACACATTTGATGATAAATTGGTATTTCAAAGGAGGTACTTAAAAGGAGTTTCCAAGACATTCAAGTTCGTACCAACTATTAGGAATGTTAGATCTTTTTCAAAGATGAGTTGCATTTACCCACGTTTTGCTCACAAGAATAAAAAAAAGAAAGAGAAAAGAGAAAGCAATATATCAGTTCTCAAAAATTATTTCCTTCCAAGCAGATTTCAAATCCTAGCTTTGCAAAATTTCACACTCATCACTGTGGAATGATCTGAAAGTCAATGAAATCAAGCTAAGTTCCACCCACACCGGGAGGATAGCAGTCACTAAATCCAATGTAAGCTAAAATTCTGGAAAAAATTAATAATCTATAATTACAGAACTTCTGCAGCCTTTATTAAACTTTTCATCCTTAATAGTGGTAGGTACTGCAGACTCCACTTTTACCATTTTTATATCATCAAAGAAAGGTGAATACTGCCTTTACAGTAACAAGAGACCAAAGACTAGACACAGACAGACAACATTACGCTGTTCCACCCACCTGGTGGTCCCTCCTTGTAAAGCTTTAGGGAAGCTAGAGATAAAAGCATAAGTAAGAGGGTATTTAAGCTTCACACAGGGAATTTATATTTTTACAGCCACAAAACTGGTAACTTAGCAGGGAGTTTAGCAAACATCCTGCTTTTTCAGTTTCTATTTGTATCGTTTTATCTTGCAAAGAAAAAATCAAGTGATTATTAATAATTTCTTCAACATTGGAAGGTGTAGCACTGATCATCAAATCAAAGATAAAGGCAATATTGAAGATTTAAATAAATTTATACCATGTTAAAAAAAAATCTCATGGACATAACTTAGCCACAGGCCACATGAAGGAACACAACTACAACAAATTTGCAAATATCAATATGAATTTCTCAATTCAATATATATACAGAATTGCATGTCACACACTGCAGAATAATTATTTTATTAATTTCTCAACCTTTTCCATTGGAAATAACAGTGGTGCTCATGCCTTATTATCTTCTCATGTTGCTTGGTAGGGAGAGCAATGCAGATCAGAAATCTTTGTCTCTTCTGACATTCATTCTGACATACAGTCTGATTAGAAGACATAAATTTGGGATGGGAATGCTTTTATAGATTAATACATTTATAGAAAGGTTTTATATATAGGTTCTATACATTTTATAGAAATGATAGACTGAAATAATAGTGGCCAATGTATAACATACATGACTGGGTAGTAGAAATAAATCATGTAAGATACGGTTAATGATTAGTAAAGTATGAGGCTTTCTTCACTGCTTTACAAAGCAAATATGCACATTGGCATGCATGTTTTCTTTAATTCACAGAAAATCAGACATGAAATACAATCAGGATGGTTTTGACTAGCTATGAAGTTCAATAATGTTCAATTATATAATCACACAGAAACTATCTGAATTCAGAGCAGCAACACCATTCAAAAATATACGCAATACATGCTCATGTAAATTTTTGTCATGGTACGGAGCAAGTTGGGCTGTTCATCACCATTTCTAAAAGAAAAGGTAGAAGCATTTACTGGGAAATCTTGTGACCCAAATTGAGAATACTGGATACAATGTTTTGACTGTCCGTTTCGGTTCTCTGAAACTGTTGCAAAAAGCAAATATATGCACTCAAATATTATTCAGTATTATTCTTTTTGTATTCAAAACTGCTGTGCAAAAGTATCTTTTATTCTTCAGTAATTTTACCTTGTTGAAAAATTTTAAATAAAATCTTACATTAAAATCTTTTGCACAGGATTTCAATTAAATTAATTGCATTTCAAATAAATTCATTTACTCCTCAAACTTTACATAAGTAATTTAGGAACCTTCTCTGCCATAATCTCAAAACTTCAAGTAAAAAGCAGAAGCTTTGAAAATAAATTACCTTCTTTGAAGACAAAGCTCTTCTGGTCAGAACATTAATTGTTGTAAAAAATCATATGTATTAAACTCGGTATGTGGAAACATGCAAAATTATGTTAACACAATTTAAAAGTAATTAGAGAACAAAAGCTGGAAAACTTGAGTGCAATGTGCCTCTCTTGAGCTATACCACAGCCTGGAGCATAAATGAAAAAAACCACTCACTTTTAATTGAGCTGATTCGTTATTTTTCAGAATAGTGAGGAGCTCTTAATTTTTTTTTTTTGCCTCTTTGGTAACTCTTGCTCCCATAATTTTCAATATTCCGTTTTACTTAATTTCCTCCTCCATTACTTCCCCATGTGGCTTTCCCCTCTATCCATCACGTCAGAAGGAAATCTACAGGCACACTGATGCAATCTTTCAGGCTATTTCAGGCTACAGTCTGAAAAAGTAGCAAATGATCAAGCTTTTCCTCCAAGAAATGTAGTCATGAGCGACTTTCTAAATGCATTATTTGTTCAGTCTTACACCAGTGCTTATAAAGCATAATTTTCACACAATACTGGGGGAAATAAACATTTTTATTTGAAATGCTACATGAATGCACCATTTTAAGTGGAGAAATTAAGGCTCACATTTTTTACAAGGTGATTTGAAAGTGAAATCCCAAAGCTTAAATTTATAAAAAGTTGACAGACTTCCTTAAACTTTTAGAACATCAGTTGAACGAGTTTAAGCACTCAAAACTAGGAAATTAAAATTCATTTAAAATTCTTAGAATTACCTATTTTTTAGGCCTAAGAGATTGGCTAAAACAAGAGTGAATGTAGTTTTTAGTTCTGAATGCAGTGTAGTCCGTCATTTCATCTACAACTAACTGTCCTCCTTTCTTTATTTCGCATTGAACCTGAACTCCTTACAGCCTTTTAATCCAATAACATATGGATGTCAACTCACCAGACTGGAAAATATCCTTCATTTCAACTTGGTTTTGGGGTTTTTTTAGACATTTAAGCAAAAGAATAATCTCCCAATTCAGCATCTTAAAATTCTGTTACAGTGAAAATATGGAAGACGTGAGGGAGGTGGATGGAAAGGTACATGGGAAATAAATGGTCCTAAACAAGCCAATAGTCCAGTATCTACGTAATATCTTGATATTGGAATAGTGCGGAAGATTTAAGAGTTGACACTGCAGAAAATTAAGTAACTTCACAAGAAATTCACTTTTGAATTCCAACAGAACAAAACACACAGAAAAGTGGAAAAGGAAGGAAAAACTGAAGGAAAACTCAGCAACCCCTTGGTTCCCTATTATGGAAATGAAGAAAATAGTTCTTACTCTATTTGTCTGCAATGAAGCGCTTTTCAGAAGCAGACACCTGATGAACCTTTTTGATAATTCCTCTCCTGTCACAGGTGAGGTTACTTTTTCCTGGCAGTAGAAATTAAGAGTGTCATTTGTCATTTTCACCTTCTCAGGACAGCAATATTCAAGGTACTGATGCTGGAGACATTCATCATTATTTTTTTTCTAAATCAATGTCCTACCTCTCATTTACAAAACCAATCTACCACATTCACTACTGCAAAATGACACCTTATCAGCAAGCACAAGGAATCAATCTGTTGCAGGACCTCTTTGATGAGTTACAGACTACATCTACTTTATACAAAATGAATTTAAAATAAAGGACACTTATTCTAGATCTACACCAGCTTTGCATTCACCACATATAATCTATAGGAAGCATACATTGAGAATTCAGATGAAGAGTTTATCAAAATGTGAGTGAGTGAACGGCACAATACCTATCCACACACATAGGCATACAATTTGCCTAGTATATTCTCAGCAATTCCCAAATGTAAAACTGTTGACAAGCTTAAAACACGGATAGATACCAAACTAAGATATGCTCACCAAGTAGGGTTGGTATTTTTTATTGCTAAGATTACACCTCTGTGTCACAGCAGAGGGTGCAGACTTGGTAGGGATCATATCCAATTTAACTGAAAAGAAGCTCTGAATCAGGGTGCTCAGCTTTGGGGTTTCATCTAGACTAGCATCCAAATCTCTCATGTTCTAATGCTGGCCCAAACAGAACTTCAGATCATGTAAACTGTGAGGCTGGAGAACAGGGAACTGAATTCATTAAAACTCAGAGGCATTTCTGTTATACAAAGGGCCTCATATATTGTGAAATAGAACCATGGAAATAAAAGACAAAGTCATTCTTCTTGTGCTGTGCACAACTGCTCTTTTCACTGTGTTTCAATTATAAAACAAGAATCATCTGAAAAAACACTGTGACTGTTCTGGACCTTTGCTTGGACACATCACATTGCTTGGACCCATAGAGGTGCCAACATTTCAAAATAAAAGCCACAGTGAAAGAAATAATTCACAAAACCTGCCTCCATTATGTTCAGATAATAGATTAATTTTCTCACCAGGCAAAACATAGTTTAAAAATCAAGTATCTACTTTGAGTGAGCTAAAATTGTTCAGTATGTGAATTCTTAAGCACACTGGTATCTGTGGCTACACAGATATTTGCATCCAGCTATGGTTTGTATACTGTAAAATGTGTCCTCATCAGACATCTACTGTAATAAATGCATTTAGGCTCAGACCAATCAATTTCCTAATATAACTGCATTTCTATAGATAGTATGCATAGCAGAAACAAAGCAGTGATTTCTATTGAAAAAGTGGAGCTTAAGTCTTCTTCCTTCTCATCCTGTAATAACGTAACCCTAAGTATATAGGAAGACATGCGTGACCATTTTATCACACACTGACTTAGACAGGGTCACCACACCATGTTATTATTTTGCAGATTTAAGTTTAGGAAGTCAGTATTGTATCTCATTCTGCCTCTCCATCTAGTACTAATAGCCCATAAACAGAAAGAGGATTTAATCTGGCTTGAAAAATAAGTCGAGACTCTTATCCCAGTTTTACAGATGGTTAAACAGAAGCTTGCAAAGGGGTAAGTTGACTTCCCTGAAGTTACTTCAGAAGGCAGCAAAAGGACTGAAAAGGCAACACCATTCAGCAAAAAATCCTCAGCACTATCAGGTGGCTGTTTGTTTGTTCTTGTCTCAAGAGGCACAGTATAAATGACAGTATCAGTTGACAAGCAAAGGAAGTTTCTGTTGCTTGTTTTTTGAGATATTTTAAAATATTTTAAAACTAAATCTTAGTAGAGAGGGCTGCAAGGTATCTGGCTTCACCTTTGATCAGCACATGCAAAATCCTTTTGTTTGAGACTGTACAGATTTTCAAGCAGCATTATTCCACTCCCCTAATCCATAAAATTATATCTTTAGTTAGCATAAGGGAAAAAATAACACTGCTGTCCAAGAGGAATACAAAACGGCTACAACAAATTGGATTGTAATAAAAATTCAACTTCTCAATAAGATAGTGCATTTGTCAGAATATGAAACATTGACATAACAGAGCCAAATACACCTGTCATGCCACACAATAAATGTAATAGAATGTAGTAAAATAATTTACAAAACCTTTATGCAGTCTACCTGCAGTCTGAGGACGCATCAAATTGATAACAAAATACAAAATCAGTACATTCATTTCATTACTAAATTACTATTTTCAACAAGCACATAATATCCTGCTTCTGGTAGCCTGACTTGTCAGAAGTGTGTAAGGCCAGGCTGGATGAAACATTGAGCAATCTGGTCTAGTGGGAGGTGTCCCTGCCCATGGCAGGGGGGTTGGAACTAGATGATCTTTAAGGTCCCTTCCAACCCAAATTATTCTATGATTCTATGACTTCATCTACTCCATTACAATAAAATTTATAATGGAATTCTAGAACTAAACCGCAAATATCATGAATTCAAATTAACTGAAATTACTGAAAAAAAAGGTCAGATTTTTAATTTTAAGATTAAACCATCTGCTAGCAGCCACTGTTATAATAACTCACTTCAGGACACTAACATCATCAAGCATCATGACTTTATTTAGAGCAAAAGAGCAAACACAAATTGTCCAAGACCAGAAAGGAAGTTTGTTAAAGAAAGATACGAAATCATGTTAGTATATCTCATACTTCACTGAGACCATTATGCCTCTTTTTACCTCAAATAAGCTGGTTATTCTCTGCATTTACATCACAACTAAAAAGTAGTTTTCTTACTGGGAACCCAGAGCATAGAGAATAAAGGCTTTAACACATTTGAGATTTGGCAATAAACCTCTGTCATTATTTTATGTTTCATTCCCCATTTAAGACACTTTTATCTTAATAGATGAAAATACAATTTTAATTGGAACCTCAAGAAGTGTATATCTATCCCATCTTAATGTAGAGACAGTTCTTCAAACATAAGTAGTTTTAGAAGTAGCACAACTTATTCTAAACTCTTCTTGAATGAGACTACTAGTATTGATGTTGTTACAGGAAGCAGCTCAGACACTCATTATACATGGATTCTATGCGTTCTAATATTGCAAATGAGTTTGCTTGGCAGATACAGGAATTTGTGTATTCTGCCTAGATAGACTGATCCTACATAATAGGTGGCACATCTATCCTCTCACAGCTGTAATGCTTAAAAAATGGGAGAAATCTCTCCAAGAATCATAAAGGAAGAGGAAAAAGAAACTTAATGAAAACAGAAGAATGGTACTTAAGACCAGAGAAATACGCATAGCATTTGATTACATGGGAAAGATTTCCACAGAATAAATGTAAAACTATTAATTAAAATATCCTCTTTCTGATCTTCCAGGATATAAATGGTGTGATGTACTACGGACTTTCAGAGCTTCAAATATTTAAGACTGGCACACTTCAAAGAAGTTCTAGTTTCTCTAGAAAATCATGTAAGCAGTTTCAGCTAATTACAGAGAGCTAGCTGACAACAGAGTCACTTGCTCTGTGAAGCATGAATTAAAGGACCAAGAAAATGGAAGAGATGCCAAAACATTGTAACATCACTCTTTTAATTCAAAATTTACAACTCAGGATCCAGGTGCTCAGGGTGACAATACCATGACTGCACAAGATGTTACCAAAGGCATGAAAAAAAACCCTGTTGTGGAGTTGTATTTGTTAAATCACATCTTTCACTTCTAATACTTGTAACAGCCCTATTCAGCCCCACACATGTGTTCCTTTTTATGTCCATTTGCTCTTCAGTTGGTTTCCCACACATCAAGCCAGACTACAAGCCTCAGGAGTCATAGCTGCTCCTCCGAGCTGCTATGAGTCACTGTGATGTCTGCTGCATAGGCCAAATTAAGCTTGAATTTCTTGCTTCCATTAGGTAGCAAGAGCGATGAGGAAAAACATGGCAAGGAGGTCAGAAAAGATCAAAAAGCAAGAATCATCTCCCTCAATATCCCTTTTTCCTGTCACAGCTGTCGTCAAGCATGGTGATGAAGGGAGCAAATAAAACACTTACGGGAGAATTGTGAGAAACGTTACAGTATTACAACTTCCCAATTTTCAGTGTTACTTTAACTCTCACGACAAATGAAAAATATCTATGCTCTCTCATAAAGTAAGTACATAATCTTGTACCTCCTTAGAGGTACAAAGACTTATGTCCACAGATTTATCCTTGGCTGTGATAACAGTTGTGACAGATGTATTTTGTTTAAAACTAAAATAAAGCTGTGCTAAATGAATACTTAACTAATAAGTCAACCTATTACTTTTGTTTGTACACAGATTCCTATTATTTTGGTAGCAGAAACTCTTAATCACAAAAATTAAAATACTAATATAAGTAGTCATTGACTGAAACAAGTCAACTACTTAACAAAAGTCACATCAACATTTTCTATGCTACAGGTAATCGTTTACTTGGGAACATCAGTGGAGTAAGACTAGAACCATAAACCTGCCATGCACAACTTTTGAACTCTATTCTGAACTCTTCACTTGATCTCAGCTGACAGGACAAGACACTAGGGCAATAAACAGGGTTTATATCTTATTTTTAAGAAGCCCACCTTGTGGTCAAGAAGGTCCTAAAGTACTGGTGGCTGGGAGGGAATTCTGAATAGGGAATGGGCATGAGGTGAAATGCCAGTATACATGTACTTTGAAGGTGTCATCCCCCATCAGAGAAGATACTGAATTTTAAAGTAATGCTGTATTGCTATTTCCTTATTCAATAAATAGACACAAACCACACCTCCTACCAATGTGACCAACACTGAATACAAACTCAAGTTCTATAATTCCATCAGCACTACTCATGAACAGTATCTTCATTCAATTGACGGAGACTGCATAAATTCAGTTCTGCACACAGGGCTTTGAAATAACTATCCTAGTCTTTACAAAAGCAGAAGTAAATTAACCATGACATGCAACTTACAGCTGCTTAGACTGTACTTGCTGCTACAACTGCTTTCTGGGAATCCATGAACAACTAAAAGAAAAGCAGACCTAACCACTGAGCAACATCTGTAACTCTGCTGCAATTTTAATGTGTGTTACAAATACAGCCTTCACCTATTTTCTTTAAATAGTCCCTCTTCTGTCTCATCCTGACTGAATCACCAGCAGTTTGTTTTCATTCAACCTCCTCTCTTTGCCAGACACTGGAGTGACTAACAAACTGCAGAATCTGGTCTGTGTAAAAACTTGACTTAGCAAACTAACCACCAGCATGTTGATGACACTGACATCCAAAATATCAACAGTAACAAAAGAGAAACACTTTACATGGGCTTTAAGCCAGTCTGTCCTTCCTACTCAAATTTCAGGAAAACATGACCTAATTTCACTTATAGTAGTACAATTTGGAGCTTTTGTTAATTCAATTTCCTTTCCTTTCTTTACTTCAGCATGTGTTTTTGCCAAAGATAACACATTATTACAGTAATTAGGAAAAGAAATACTTATTTGGGCAAAACTCAAATACAGAAAGTGTATAGCCTATAATAAGATTGCAAGAGAAACAGAAAGAGCCTGTAGCACTCCTTGTCATAGAATCATAGAATGGTTTGGGCTGGAAGGGACCTTAGAGATCATCTAGTTCCAACCCCCCTGCCATGGGTAGGGACATCCTGCACTAGATCAGGTTGCTTGATGTCTCATCCAGCCTGGCCTTGGATGTCTCCAGAGATGGGGCTTTCACCACCTCTCTGGGCAACCCATTCCAATGTCTCACCCTCTCACGGTGAATTCTCAAGTCCTTCCAATTTTCCCCCCAAGTCTGATTCTACACAGGTTCCACATACTCCTCTTTTCTCCTGCCTCTGCCAACCCTTTACCAGCCCATTTTCCCCCAAATCCCACACACCTGGAGGCCTGAGGGATGCTCCTCCTGGTGTCTCTGCTAGAACTCACTCACTGGTGAGTGACACAGTGGGAGGAGAAAGGTTAGGCAGGGGGAGGGGTGGGAGGAAGGATGATGGACTTGTGTTTTCATTTCTTGCTTTAATGCTCTGTGGGGTTTTCCTGAGGTCAGATGAAGGTTTAGCAGGAAAGCAGGAGATGTCAACAGATGATTACCTGTTCAGGTCATTCAGTGATAGACTACCACACCTGCCACACATCAGACTGATCAGATGCACTATGAATTCAATTTTGTCTATATCAAAATCATGATCTTCCTGTCAAACCCAAATTTTCTAAATCTTCCAGGAAATTATGAAAGTGGGAGAATGAGGTAACACACTAAACAATACAAAACAGTATGTCCCACTGCTACAATTTACTCTTCCTCATATACAAGGCACCACATGAACACCACTGGAATTGGAAAGCACCATGTAGAATTCCCCTGTACAAATTCTCAGAGTAAGGTAGTATAAAAGCTTGGGGTTTAATTCCACTTAATCCTTCCTAGGCGGTATTTCCTAAACTCCCCAGGTACAAGAAGAGCAAGTGGTCTTTTGACTTTCATTTTGGTATTTCAAACCATTCCACAGTTTATGACTAATTTCTGAGTAATGAGGACTTCCTGTTTTCCGTTTAAGACTATGAATTTGAAACAGAGTTGTGGTGGCTACAATAATCACTGTTTCCCTTGTAAATAACTTATGTAAATATTTGTCTAAGTAACAAAATATAAAAAAAAGAATTTTGGTGGAAATCTTATCTGACAGCTACTTAGCATTGTACTTCAGACACAGCCTCCCATACATTTGTGTGGGACAATATAAATGGCTAGCTATATAAGCAATCGGAGTGGATGTATCAGTATCCCTCCTTTTACAGAGAAACTACAGTGATGGTATTTGTACCTTTTATTCTGAACACTACCTGAAGAAAATGCTGAAACCAGACCAGAGTCCTGCAGGTCAACAGCACATGCATTCTAAAGCAATGGAAAAGGTGATCAGGTTTCTATTTGTACACTCTTTTCCCAGATAAGAAAATACTCGGACGTCACCATCTCTGTATTAAACAAGCCTAAAAATGTCAGAAACTAATTTCTGCAAATGCTTCTCCTCTTTGTTTTACCTGCTTCTGTGTACTTTAATCCTACTTTTACTTCTTCATCCTGCGCTTTTGGTGGTGGCCAGACAGTCTGCAGTCTCCCTGGAGTCTTGTCATCTTGCTCTGAGGGACTCAGGTCAGGCTGTTAAAATTATACAAGAAAAAATTAAGTCTGCAGTGTCAATTGATTCCAAATAGCTCTACATGTATACTCCAGAATTACTATCCCTCTCATTCTGCTAAGGCAGACAGTTCGTTAAAGGATACAAAATGTAGAAAAATAACTTTGAGGAAGAAAATAATACAATGCATATGACATACAACGAATTGTTAGAATCATTCACAACTCTGAAAAGCTGTCTATCCTTTGGTGAGCCATAAAGACAGGAACACTTGGTTATTTTCCTGCTTTGAGTTTCAGAGTAAGAAAATACTGCATCTGTGCTGCTCTTACAAGCAAACATTAGTGGGATTCACCTAATACATCATTTCAAAGTGTTAATTTTCTGGAAGCAGAGCTAGTTTATGAAATTCCTGCCCCACCCACATACCAGGTAAAACAGCCACATCAAAGTATTGCTACAGCTGGTAATGGGACTACACTGTCAACTGGAGTGCTACAATCCTTTAAATGGGGAGAAAAACAACTACACAAGCATTCTTGTAGATGTTTACGTTTTGTTTTGCTTCTTTTTACATCTCTAACATTTCTGTAATATGATTTACAACATGCTTCCTCAAGTAATTGCATAGTCACAACTAGAACTGCAGCAACAGCAAAACAATATATGAAAGCAGCCCCATAAGTGGCCCACATGAGCATGCAAAAAGGAAAGGCAAACCCCTTTTACTCTGGCCTTGCCCTGAGAAAATGCACATTTGTACTACACCAGATGTTAAGCAGACATTTCTAAAAGCCACTTCTGCTGACTCATGTGCTTCGTCCCCTCGTAGAATGTGACAGCTTCCCAAATAGGTTTGCTGGGAGCCACACAAGCGCTTACAACAGCAAAGTACAGGGACTGGTGTAAGCAGGAAGAGGCAAGCCAGGAATGGGAAGGGCACACACAGGCTGCAATTGCGGTACATGCCACGGCCATGAAGTAGCACTTGTCTCCTCCCTACAGGTAATATTCTACAAACCGGTATTATTGGTCTACCCAGGCATCATTCATGGTTTTCAAAAAGTTTGCAATAAAAGAATAAAATTCTGAAAAACAGAATAACCAACACAGCAAATCAACTTCAGTAGTTTCAGGTTTAGGTTCCATCCCTTAAAATTTAATCATTCAGACACTTCCACCTTTAGTCAATGAGGGAAACTTAAACTGGCTATGCCTGTCAAAGATGTAGCTGTAATTTTGTTTTGGAAAGTTACTCATTTAACTCAAGAGTCCAAATCATGCTCAAATCCATTTATCATTATGGTTCTATGAAAATTTGGCACAGATTTTTTTTCATTTCTTAAAAATGCACCAACTAAACCCCATATGCCTAAAAATCCTAACCTTGCAAATACTTATCTATAACTTTAGTCATCTAATTGGAATCAGTACTTCATACACAGATAAAGTTAAATGCTTACCAATGTTTGCAAAGCCCACATACACATCTATACAGGAAAAAAAAATTACTTTAAATCCTCTCTCTTTGTCCAACTGAGGCAGAAATCATCTGCAATGTATTATATCAGCTTTTATCATTGAACTACTCCTAAAGGCAAAATGAAATATTATTTTAAAAATAAAAATCTCAATGAAAGAAAACAGAGTGAGATTGACACAGTACTAAAACAGCAGCAAATAATCACAGCACCAAACTGATTTAAAACCAAGCTTAAGATATAGGCATTAGCTTTGTAGTGATCTTTTAAAATCAGAAACCAATTTCTAATTTCTCACCCCTAACTGAAAGGCTGTGACTACCACCAGCTTTCACTGAGTTTATCTACAACTGCAGATGATCAAGACTTGTGACAATTTAGTCACTAGATTTCTTCAGCTGGCAATCCCAAATTTGAGACTGCCAAAAGGAGGACAATTCTGACCTTTTTCTAACATTAAGACCTCATAGGTAATTTTTAAACAAGAAATTATTTTTTAGTTATCTACTTCCAGATCTTAGAAAGAAAAAGTAATTCAACCTACAGATTTGTCTGATGGTCCATCCCCAGGTTTTGATTTTGACCTTTCAAATACAGCTTTCAAGGACTCTTTTTCATTTCTCATTTTGCGTTTTATGGCTTCCAGCTCTGAAGTATCTGCAGTTGTTTCTTTTTTGGGAGGTCTTGTGAATAAAGCTTTAAAGACATCCAGTGCCGTTTCAGCAGGGCTTGATTTTATTTCCTCAGATGGAAATCGTGGTTCTGTTTTGCCAGAGGCTTTGCTCTCTTGAATTTCATCACTGTCCTCAGTCTCCCCAGCTCCTTCACCAGAGCCCTCGGTTCTATCTTCATTCTTGGAGACATCTATGTTTAACAGGTGTGAGAGCTGTTCCAGGAAAGTAGGACTTGCTTTAGGTTCAGTTGATTTTTTTTTAGTAGTCAAACCTGAAGTTATACTGGATTTCTTAACAGGCTGTCGTAATTTCAGCAGAGCTAAGTCATTCTCCCTTGGTTTAATTTCGGTAACAGTTTCCTCATCTTCTGTGGTTAGTCCCTTTTTCCTCACACGTAGTCCACTAAAGAAAGCTGGCAGCTGGAAAGTCTTTTCAGCCGGTGTTGTCTTTTGGAGTGAGGTATTATCAGCCAAAGGTCTTTGTACCTCATCTGGAAGTTCTTGAGGGCATTCCCCCGCAGCAAGTAAGCAACTGAGCTGCTCAGCCATTGACGCTCTGTCTTTTTCATTGGAGTCATGCTCTAGAATATTATCCAGCTCTTTAAAAAGCTGCTCAGAACCTGGTGGGTGTAACTCGATGTCATCTGTATCCACAGTGTCATCATTGTTGCTATGCCCTTCTGATTCTGACTCTTCTTTAGTTTGATTATAATCATCCAAAGCCTCAGCACACAAAGAAGCATTATTTAGCCCAGATTCACTTGCATTGTTTTTGTTAGCGTCTAAATCTTTACTCTCCGTGTCTGATTCTGTATCACTTGTTGTATGAACTAAAGTACCTTTTACAAGAATAACATCCTTGTCGTCACTGTCAGAGTCAGACAAAGAAGCCTGTACAACCCTTAAATGTTCAAGAAGTAACTCATTTTGATCAGATAATTCCAGTTCCAGGTCAGTATGTCTGCCACATATTTGGTCAGCTTGGCCACTGGTACTATTCAAGCCATGCTGGTTTTCAGAGTCGTCATTACAATCATCATTCCTCTTGTCCCAGGTGTTCACATGAGTAGTTATACTGGTGTGCAAAGGCTGAAAAGCTTTAAGCACCGCTTCCTCTTTGGAAGATGCAGATTCAAATTTAGTTGTAAATCCAAAAAGTGTTTTCACAGAAAATGTAGCAAAAATATCAGGTTCGCATTCTGATGTGTTCTCCAGGTCTGAAAGCTCACTACTATCACGCACCACATTTTCTTCTTCCATGTTGCGTGAAGTACTAAACAGGTTTGCTTCCAGCAGTGCTGCCAACCACTAAAGTATTTCCCACATGGATGCAAGGAGCAGACGGAATTCACGGCAGGCGCTGCAACACGCAGCGCTCTCCCGCCCCGTCAGGGCAGCCAACTTCCCCCAGGCCACCCTTCCCTCCTTCCGGGTCCGGACAAAGTGTCCCTCAGGTTTCCAAGCTCCACCTCAGGAGCCGCAAAAAAGACCCACCGTAACAACAACAACAACAACAACAACAACAACAACAACAACAACAACAAAAAAGTTCTCAGCAGCGTCTGTAACTTGTTCCTTTACACAAAGGGCTTTTTGTCCCAGCAAATATGCCAGCACAGTAATCTCGGTTGAAAATTCAACCAATGGTTAGTGCTGGGACTCGTGCAATCCTACTGGCTACACACAGCTTCCTACGTGCTGAAAAGCGCCGAGCAGCTAGAGAAACAAGCCTCCCGAACAGAACTGCGAGCATTTCTAGTTTACTACTTCCTTGTCCCGGTACACCAGCAGTGAGTGATTTTCAGCAGAAAACTCCTGATGGATTCTTTTGCATAGTCTTACCACTTAGATAAAGATTGTTTGTAAATCCATAAGCACCAAAATACATCAAAGGGAAACCCGAAGTAAGGAATCTGAAGCTTCCAATGCTACGTCCCGAAGCCTGGGCAGAGTCCCCCGTTCCCGGCCGGCCAGAGCGAATTGGTGTGAGCGCCCTTGAAGCTGAAGAAAGCAGGAAAGAAACGAGACTCTTTTCTGATTTGCTGCAGGTTTCATCTGGAATGCAGATTTCAGCCTCCAGGGCCATGAACAAAAACCAACGAGACTGGTTTCATGTTACTGCTGTCCTAAGTCTGCTATGAACTCCACTCAGGTACTTATCACAGGCTCTTGCCACACCCCGTGGCTGGGAGCTGTTTGGGTGGGCAGGGTGAACTGCCAGAGCCTGGAACGCCAAGTTAACTGTTTAGAAATCAGGCTGTCCATCTGAACTGCACCCAAGCCTGGATTATTTCAAGCCAGAACAATGTCTGCTGACATATTATTTGATGTCTTTAATCTACACGTATCACCGTAGTCATGCTGTATGTGTGTGATTTGTTGTAATTGGCAAAAACACTTGAAGGTAGTATTCAAGATAGTGTAACTCAACGTTAAGAGAATCTGTCAGAGTCCATAAATACTTTATTCATATCACACATGTAAAGAAAGTACAAAATACTCTTAAGTAACTCAGCACCATTTAGGTTCCAGTCAAAAGTCTTCACTTTTTCTCCTTATATTTGGAAAACCAGTCTGCAAATCTTCATGAATATTTGTATATTCTTCTCTGGTCATTAAGGAGTTTGTTTTGTCAGATTTACACATTACCTCAATTCAAAGACATCAATCTTCTTTTTTGCACCCAAGTTAAAAGGTCACCACTCATTACTAATCTTAAACACAGAACGAGGGGCAAGCTGTCCTTCACAGGGCAATATGCTGTGGATCACATCACTGTCTCAAATTAATCAAAAATATTTATTGGAAAGTGAGATATTACAGACAACAAGCAACAACAAAAAATCCTAAAATTTAACTTTTGTTTTAATGTTTGAAAATGTTGATCCTACACAAAGCATGTGTTTGCCTTTCCAATATGCTATAAAATATCAGAAAGTCAACACGAAGAGCCATTGTTGTCTTCTTAAGGAAGAAAGTTCACTGAAAATCAAATTATAGTTTGAAGGCTTTGATGAACCTTATAGATGCATTTTCAGTGGCACAGTTGAACGCATAGACAAAGGGCACTGGAATCTTTCACATCTTTAACTGTAATTTAACTCAGAACAATGCTGTCTGTCTCACTGCCTGCCATTTCCTGTTGAAAGCTCCCAACTTGCTTCTCTGCTGCACTGACTCATCAGGTGCCAAGGCCACAAACAGCTCCCTTCTTTTTCTAGCCTTAATATAGACTAGTATCAGAAAAGTTAGCTCCAGATAAGGAGACATACAGAGGCTTAATCACTCCCAATACCAACCTACTTTTATAATCCCAGGGTGAATGAGTAGAAGGCAGCTACCTTGGCACAAGTGATTTTCCCCTTATGCAAGATTTCTTGAAGGCAAATCTGAACTGTGTTTTATGGTGAAGTAATTGGGACAAAGTGACATGACACTGAAATTTATTTTTATGCTCAACCACAGGACTGTCAATATTCTTGATAATTTCTACTGTTATGCCTTGCTTATTTATTTATGTACCTGCTTTTGTGGAGTTTGGTTAACTTATGATGGATAAAGATGAAATCATATATTTCAAGAACAAGTTTGTTAGTCGCTAACAAAAATAATACTTACATGAACAACTTGATGGTACCTTTTAAACTAAACATTTTCAGATTATGCAAAAATTTTTATTCATCTGTTTATATTAGCAAAAATTTGCACTAGAGTAAAACTATTCTGTAATCTAGGGACATGAAGCAATAGCCCCACAAACATGGTTCAGAAAGGTTACTGAAAAACACCACTACCTAAATGTTTAAGATTTTAATAGAAAAGTTTAGTTTAAAAATCCACTTAAAAGCAGGAATGCCATGCTTTAAACAACATTCCAACAAAATCAACAAGACAGTGATCGAATAAGCCGTGAAAAGGATGATGCTCTGAGTGTCAGACCAAAGTTATGCAGTGTATTGAGCTGCTAGAAAATCCAGAGTTGAACACTGAACTATTGAAAGTACAGAAGTGGAAATATATCTCATAAAACCAGAAGTAAGCTCACAAGCCTGCAGAAAATGATAGTATACCTCTTCTCTTGATAATGAACTCCAGGAAGTGAGAAGAATCTTTCAAGCTTTTTATGCAATAAGATGAAAAAATGAACTCATCTCTACATCTATCCCTGGAGAACTTATCCAAACCGGAAGCCAGCCATCTCTAAAATTCATCATGTAGACCATAAACCCCTAGCCTCAAATAACAGTTTTGTAAGGCCTTGTTTCTCACCTTCTGATGATAATCCCAGTAGACAGTCCCCTGCTAAGTGACTGGACAACTGATAATAAAACATGTTTCTGCCTACCCAATAGGGTTTATGGGTAAAAGACATTCATCAATATGCACCTTAGTATTTTTACACAAGGAGATCATCATACTGTGATGTGCAAATGAGACGGAGGCAAGTTTGTTGGCGTAAGTGTTTTAATGCTGGGTGGAGCTATCTCATAAGGGAAGTCTCTCTGAACAGGCTGTAATACAGCATCTGAAGGAAGACACAACTTCAAAATCTCTAGAAAAAA
This sequence comes from Turnix velox, assembly GCA_013400935.1. NCBI lineage: Eukaryota > Metazoa > Chordata > Aves > Charadriiformes > Turnicidae > Turnix > Turnix velox. The sequence goes on along the minus strand of VZTY01028677.1, from coordinate 23,839 downwards.
TCAGTTATGATAATGGTACAAGTCTCTCTACTTAATAAAATTGCCAGCTCTCTGGTGCCTCAAAAAAGCCCCTAAAACTCATCATAGCAACTCTCGGGGCAGTCAATGATCTAATTATAGAAAAGGACAAACATTCCTTACTGTTTAAAGTACATTTAATAATCCACACCCTTTCTGACCTATATTTCATCACAGGTAGAAGTCACACCTACAGCTCACTTTTCTTCTGTTCTTAAGGTGTCTAAGAGCTAAGAGTTTTAAAACTAGCTTTGAAGAAAGCAAACCAGAATAAAACAAGTTTAATTTCTATCACTATCATATGTCAGGGCTCAAGGCTTCCTATCTTGTGTCTATTCAGATTGCCTTTTCAGATTATGGTAATAGCAAAGTAGAGAAACACGAACAGGCACTTTGTACAAAACAGCGAAGTGGCTAAAGTGTATAGAAAACAATCTTTCTACTGTTTTATCAACATAACAAGCCTTAAAAAACAAACAAAAAAACCATTGCATAATTTCTTGAAAATAATCGTGGAATCATGTAAGCTTCAGAAGAGCCACATAAAGTAGTGAGCTGTGGTTCTGCCATCTCACTGACATAGTCCTGCTCTCTGCCCAGACCCTGACAAACACTTACTATGCTGCTCTCCCGTCTGTCCCTCCTGTGCTTTGTCTGTTTTATTTTTAGTATTTTAACTCTTTAAATGCTCTAAAATAGAAAAGGCAGAGAAGCTGTAAAGAAACTGATAAATCCTGGATTTTCATTGTTTTCCCTAGCCTTGTTGCTTCATTATAGACAATTATATGAGCAATTTTTTTGAGGTTTGAGGATCTGGGTATCACCAATGTAACTGCTTTAAATGTTAAGTAATTAAGTTTAGACATAAGATAGATGAAACATAGATATAATAATGCTTATCAAAATTCAGCATTACATGATGTTAACAGATTGCATGGACACCAGACATTTCCTCTAGGGAGCTGTACAAATGTTATGTGCTCTTTAATGTCTTCAGCAAAATTCTGATTGACAATGAGATATGGACTATTTTATACAATTTGGAAAAAGTTTGTAATAATCACATGGTTATAAAACCAGAAAGCACATTAAAAAAGCCAGTTTATTAATTTGAAGGAGTGCACATTGTGCCAATAAAGGTGTGAAACAGCCTGTAAAACCACCACATAAAAACCCAATAGTTCTGAGGCAGTATTTGTAGAGGAGTTGTATTGGCTGATCTGGTTAAAATGAGCAGACATACAAGTAACAAAGACAGGGAACAGAAGATCACTGTAAACTGTGTAAGTAAACTGAGTAAGATCTTTGTGCATTAAGGCACAAAGGCTGGCACTTAGTGTAACAAAGAATGGAAATGAATTTTTAATCTTTTTCCTTTCTGCTTTCCTTCATGTGTTACTCTCTTTTCACCTTCTTTTTATTTCAAGAGGCCTTTGCTCCACAGCTACAATATAACATGATATCTTAAAATATTTTATAAAATAAAATACACACATTCATGGCAAATAATTTACCAGAATTTCTTAAATAGTTACTAGATATTGGTAGTTATTTTACTTGCATTGTCAAATCTCTTTTATGTGCTTTTTAAACTCAGATGAAATGTTGTATAAAGAACAGGGTGGAGCTGCATTTCTTTTTTTGTGTTTGTTTTTTTGTTTTCATTATCCGCCATATCTCCAAATCTTCTCTGTATTGTATCGTAAATGAGAATGCACCATGCTCCAGGATTTACAGTCTAGTGCAGGAATTTTTTTCAGGCTTTTGACGCAGATTGTGTATTTGAAACTCCTGTCAAAGCAGAATTCATTCACTCCCTTATCTACCTTGTCTACCTCCTTCCAACTAATAGAAAAACCTTTTCAATAAGATAAACAAATACTAAAATATCTATATCTATACACAGAGAAATACACATTTATTTAAGGATGCTCCTAATCCGTAGAAAACTGAGCTAGTCAGTAAGAAGCTTTGTTTTTCACATTCTCACTACTGTAAATGTAACTGTATTTTAACTTCCTGATCAGTCAGGCTAAACTTTTTCTTCCAACAGCAGAAAAAGGCCACAGATCACATGACTGGATGAAACATGACAGTGAGTAAATAAATAAGTCTATTTCATTTACTATTCCCTGGAAACGTGATTTCGATTTCAGAGTTGCTTTTCAGACACAGGCACATTTTTTGATTACAGCTGCCTTGCTGTCCAGTCTGAAAAGCACCCAGAGAAGACAATCTCTGGGCACAGATTGTTGCCACGAGCAACTCATGCAGCAGCACTGCAGCCCAAATGGGTTGGGATGGCAGCACCAGAAGTAGCCTTGTCACTACAGTTCTTTTGGCTTCTCCTTCTCCAATCCCTTGCCATATCATGGATTAATCTTGAAGCAGAAAAATACTCTTTGTGAAGCAAGGGCTATGCAAATAATTCAGCCTGGACTTCTGTTATAAGGGAGAAAGTGTCCTAGTGGATCACTAGCAGCTCATCAACCCCTGCTGCGCACCCCTTTTTAATAGAAATTGAGGCTCTTGATCTGAATGTCACAGAAATGACGGAATAAATATTTCTCCTTTTCAGCTACACCTAACTGACATAATTTCCTTTTTCATACTGCAGTTAATTAGCTTTGTAGACAGAAAATATTTCTTATGAAAAAAGAGTACAAAAAACGGAAACAAACTGCTACTAATCTTCATTTTCTTATTTTACTTAATTGATGGTTCTTAAGTGGATTTTTGTTTAGAAATCCTGTTTTACAGAAGGAATTTGTAAATACATTTATGGTATCCTCATGGACTAGATTCTTCCTGTTATAGCTTGTATTTGTATTAGTAGTAACAACTATATCATAGTTCTTCAGTCCACTTATTTGTTTTTATCTGAACCTTTTATTACAATGATAAACCTGGACCTTCACAGTACTGAAACATCATCCTAATGAATTATTTTGTGAAAAGGAGGTTGGGTCTAGAAATAATTTTATAACAAGCTCAAACATATAGCAATAGTGAAAGCAAGCACCATTAAAAGCATTTAAAATGTACTTCTAACTCAGTTCCATACTTTCTACCAATAGATTTATGTGCTACACAAATCTGTGTGGCTACGTACATTGTATGTAGTGGTACATGTAGTCCAGTTGTAAAAGCATTTTCTTTCAACCATTCCATGATTTCAAAATTTCTTTCCTCTTCTCCTATATACAGTTCCCTCCTCCCTCCAGTTTGAAAACCACTGACAAAACATGAGTACCTAAATACTGGTTACTGCTCATCCTGGGAGCACGTGAGTATTTTCAGCCAGGTTAGGCCTAGCCATGTTGAGCTCATGGCTCATGTCTCACTCCAGAACTGTGAGTGGCTACAGACCGGCTGCAAGCAGTCCTGGGCTGGGCACATGTACACACATGTACATGGGTACACACATGCACATGCACTGCTTGCTGACTTTAACCTGCATGGTCCCTATTCTTATTCTTGTCAGCTCCTAGTTGCAAGCTACTGCTATCTGCTTCCAGGGAAATGACTAATTTAAACACTCATCATGATTTTTAAAAAGATACATCATGTATCTTAGTCTATTTATACAGTTTAAAAAGATGTTCTGTATGTGTTGCTCTGAGGCTTAGCTATATGTACACAAAAGGACTCAAAACCATCTGGAAAACTGTATCCCATCCAAAATTTCTCAGTTTTTCAGCTATTTTGGAACATCGTTTTAGACATGCCAGAAATAAATGCATATCAGAAATGTAATAGTATACAATAAATGCTTGTTAAACCAAATATAGCATGAATAGAATCCTACTCACATCCAGTTCCAGATGCAATGCATTTCTGTTGATCTTCTCTTTCTCACTTGAATGTGCAAATGGGTTTGAGCGTCCCAATCTGCAATCCAAAACCCAGGTATCTTCATCTCTGTTTGCCACATCCAAATTCGTCAGCTGTTCATTGAAGTCATTCTTGAAAGTAGACTCTGCTGGAATGCCAAAGTGGAATGAAATTTAATAAAATACATAAAATAATTGTATGCATCTGCAGATAATCTCTGTGTATAGAAAGAAAGGTCTATACCTTTTTGAAATTTTGGTACATGCTACCAACTCATGCACTTATAGTTCTCCTGTTTGTTTCAAGCAAAAAAATTTGGCATGTTTTGTTTTCACTCAGAAAAATTGGTTTTGTACTGAAATTTTGTAGACTGCTACAAGACTTGGAAACAGACACACACTGTATGTAAGGTGCTTGAGTTTTCATTTCCTCTGCCAAGGCATGCTCTCCATCCTGAATGTGCTTTTTACACACACATACATCAGAGGTGCCTATGAAGTGTAAAACTAAGTTAAGGAAACTCAACAGACTGATTAGACCGAGTTCTTGATATTGGCTAAAACAGCCATAGTGGGGACTGTGCCAATCCACATTAGTCCCTGCATAAAAAGCAGAATCTTTCAATCCAAAGTGAAACTTAACTCTCGAAATTGCTCCTGTAACCCTTAAACATAGCATCACATTAACCTAGTTTTGGAATAGTTTGGTTACATACAAGCAGGCATGAATTTAGTGGGAGTTAAGAAATAGTCAAGAGCATTTCTATGCCACACACTGCAGCCACCCAGCACTCACCCTCCTGTTCACATTTTTGCTGGTTCATTAGGTCCTCAAAACCACAGTAAGTCTTTTTCTGCATGATAGCCCCTAATTTAGCAATGAGAAAACCAATGAATTCCAGGAAGCCACAGTATTCTCTGAATTGTAATATATTTCTTCTTTTATGTACACAGACAAATCTATCTCGGAACATTCTATTGGAAAATTCAGATACTAGCACAATTCCTGTCTGCAACTTATGGTAGATTAGCACTATACAAGAAAATGCACTTACAGTATTGTAATTGAATTTTTTTGCATTTTCCCTCATTAAAAACACTGTTCTAGGATAGGAATTTGTAAGTCTGTTAGCTTAATCATAGTTTCATTTTCAAACACAAAGCTTATAAGCTGTAAATAATGTAGATGTCACATTCTTATCAATAGGCATAGCAAACTAAAATACTTGGTAAAACAGACATCAATCTTAGCCATCAATCCTTACTGTGTGAATAAACAGCTTTCTCAACTATACAGAATCTCAACATTAGAACACAGCAAAAGACAGCATTTCTGCAAAAAAGGTATTACACTTACCTTGTACTTGCTGAAATTATACACTGGATGTAATATGAAAATATATGAAGATATTCAAACATCAGACAACATGTTTTAGGACATACTGAAGTCTGGCTGTGCCATCTCTAAGATCAAATACTTGCTTTCTGACTTTCTGAATAATTTGTTTTTACACACTTGATGAACTGTTTTGCTTGTTGCCCCTTACATGATTATGTAAGTCATACTGATATTTAGAAATACAATATACAATACTTGCATTAAGAAATACAAGCATTTAGAAATACAGGTATTGTGGTTTGTAGTAGAATAGGCTCAATCAAACTTATCATTTGACTTTTGACTTCATCTTTATTGCTCCTTATAATTAGCCCAGCTACCTTTGGCCACTCTACATGATTATAATGTGTAAAATAGAAAGTAAGTTCCAGGTGATGGGAAAGGAAAAAGTAAAAATCTGCATTTATGAGGTAATGAGTCATTATTTGTATCATGTAGCAAACTCATCATGTCAGCTTTTGGCCTTTCCTTGTTTCTGTCACAAACCATCGATTTTAATAATAAAATACCTGAGATCTTGTCATGTAACCTACAAAATCAAAAACAAGTCCATAAAACAATGTCACTTTTAAAGACCATTAAAATATAAATACATACATCAAGAAATAGTACCATTTCTAATGTAATGCATTTTAGAAATTAATTTTGACTTTTGTAATAACTTCATCAGTTGCCAACTCTGCTCAGTGCTGCCTCCAGTACCACTGGAGGCCAGTTAATTACTTCTAATTATCTATATCCCCTCTGTATTCTAGGTTAGTTACTGCTAAATAGAAAATTCCTATGTGGCAGCGAATTTTACCCATCATGTGGTTGCTCTAATAGTTTGCACTGATTCATAAGTGATATAAGGCTGTATCAAGAGGTGACATTGAGAACTTGCAGCAGCTGGTATTTCCCATAATTCACTGTGGCACCGCTAGAACAGTCAGACCTGCCTGTTTGCTCTCAAGTCTCCTACCATACCACTATTCTCCACTGTGTATTTTAGTCATTGCTTAATGTTCTGTCACCTCTGGGTTTACTTGATAGCAAATAACCCCATTCTGAACCAATTCTCACCTGTCTACACCATGAGCATAGAACTATTTCTACATGCAATAAAGGACCCATATGCATCAGCAGACAGTGGAATATGGAAGGACTTTAACCATCTCTCTAACTAGTCCATTTAAAGCAAATTCCTAAATACAAGGTCATATTTTTCCCTTAAGTTAATCATTGTTCAATTCTGACAGATGGATTTTAGTGCTACCTACACTTACCCAAGACAAATTACAGGAAACATACCTTTTTTAAATTGGCAACCCACCGTAACCCACGAAGAGGAAATGTTGATCATTTCTGAATTTTCAAAATAGTGGCTGAATTAAGTTTACTACATAAATTTATCATGAATTTTAAAAAAATACCTGAGTGTGTGCAAGAAAAGGTCATATACATTTTATGCATGTAAATGCAAACACATGTATATATCCATTCAATCATCCGCAAAACTTAGGAAGTTTTAAATACATACACTTTTCCTTTAGTCAACCTAAACAAGTGGACATCATTTTTTTTTTCCCACTCTGGGGGAAAAAAAGCTTCCAAGAGAGTCCAGGTGTTTCTGAAACTGTCTTCTGGGTTTCACAGTTTGTATCAATTCCGAGGTTGTGTCTCCCCTGAAAACTGCAGTTAGAGAGGAGATAGCCCAAATACAGCTTTGCTGCCATCTCCTGGTCTGTGGCAATGGGCGCCAGAGCAAAGTACCTGTAGCGAGAGTGAGCACCCGACATCTTTGGCCATTTTTATTACGCAGACTTTGAAAGTGTCGGTAGACAACTCTTTGACCTGGTCAGACTTATAGGAAAGACAAATTAGGCACTGAACCCTCAGGGATACGGATACGGTCACATGATCAGTTTGATAATGAATTGTAAATTCAGGATTTCCTAAACCCCTCTAGTCCTGAACTGAACCTATATAATTATAAGTAATTATACCTGGGGTTCGTTGTTTTGAGCTGGTTCAGGTTTTTTGTATAAATGATACACTGTTGTCAAGCAAAGTCTTTTAAACTCAATCTCTTAAATTACAAACCAGCTGTATTAGACAATATGTATCATTTCTATTGTTACAATTGTGGAATCCACAGTTCTGTAGTTCCTAAAGGGCACAGTATATTTTATCTGAGTAGTCTGTGTTGCAGAAAATTTGTTACTACTTTCTCTGCTGTCTTGAAAAGAACTTGGGGGAAAAAATCATCTTCATAAACATGGGGGTTTTTTTGTTAGTCCAAGGAATTAAGATGAGACATAGTATCCATTCCCTGAGGGAACATGGTTTGTGTAAACACAACACACGTAAGTGTGCGACCAGTGTTTACACTGTGTTTTTAGCTTTTGTTTCCTGATCTTGGTCATTCTATATATTAAATCTTTTAATCACATTCCATTCTTTGTAGATTGGTTTGTTATATGATAAAAATAAAATGGTTACTCTTTTTGTATGGCAATTTCCATCTAAACTAAAATTTTATTGCCTATTTCTTTAAATGCTACATACACTCGTAAGTGAAGCATTTATAAAGACAACCTTATGTTCATAAGGTTCATAAGGTTGTGTTCGCTTCTGTTCACTGCTTGCCTGGAGTGGATACACAGTAAATAAAATAAAATTTAACTCATTGTACACCATTTGAGAACACATCTCAGAATGCCAGGTTTTGTGGACCTTACTTTAACATTTTGAGGGTCTTAAACTTTAGAGTCAAATATAAACACAGCAACCAACCAGATTTATTCAGCAAAACTGAAAAGTCCGAGTGGCAAAGTTACTTATTTAAAGGCATCATTTTGAAAGCAGAGCTGAACACTCTGAGCATCAGAACTAACTGAAGACAGTAATATTATTTTGGGGACTTAGCTGTTGCAAGATCATCAGCATGTTACAGCATATCAAACAACCTTTGGTATACTTTCTTGACCAATGTTATTAAAAGCAATGGTGGACTGTAAGGGAGGTAACCTCAGCTGAAAAGTCAACATATTTTTTTAAAATGTGGAAGTCTAAGATATGCAGATCTTCTCCAAACTGTTTTATGTTGTCGGCACCTCAAATTTTCTGATTCATCCCTCTTACCCGACCTTTTTCTTTCTAAATCAAGACCCAGGTAGCAAATTCTTCCAGATTTTTCGTCTTTAGAATTTCTCTTTTTTTGTTGTTGTTGCTACAGATACCAATTTTTAAAAAAATCTCAGTTTAAAAATAGCACTGGAAATAGTCTCAACAGTTTCAGATTCTGTAGGCAGATGCCATTACACAGTTCCATGCACATGCCATCTGTGGCATCTCAGATCTGTTAGTACATAAAGACACCAATTCTGTATAAACGTATACATTCTGCACCCAGTATTTCAGTGTATGTAGCTGACACAAAGGACAATACAATTTGCTCTCCTAGAGTTAAACTGTTTTGAAGTAGAAGAAATATGGCTAAGTAGGAAGAAAAATAACATCAGTGAAAAGGCATTTAAGCAATCTAGATGGAGCCCTCCTCCTTCCAATTTTTCAGAATTCCTTTACAGGAAGGAGTGAAATAGAAGGGACCTGTTTGCTCCGCTAGAGACTTGAGACTAGAAAGAACTCTTAGTATCAATACAGTTCTGTCTATTGCATTGTCAGCATGTAAAGGAGTATATATCTTTCTGCACAGAAAAATGACCACTGTGCACTGGATAGACTAATAAATCTCTTAACATCAATAAATGCAAGAGTAGAGACTCTGGAAAAAGATGCTAAAATCTGTCTTTAGGAATGATGACATAATGTAACTTTTTGTCATCTTTCCCCCTATTTTCTATATTTTGATTTAATCTGTATTGGAACATGAAGTAGTTTGTACTACAGGCAATTTAGTAAAATCCTTGCTGTAGATTGCCTATCTTTCCACAGCACTCTTAGGGAACTTTTTTTTGTATGGTGACAAATTATAGATTTTAAGAAGTAAATGTTAGGCCTGCTAGTTGCTATCTGACTCTAACAAAGAAGCCTGAATGATACATTTTTTAAATCAAATCCCTGAAAGCAGTAAGTGTAGGAAAAGCCATGGAGCTGCACCACCCTCAAGTGGCAGCTAAGGACTAGGGTCCTTATAGTGCACAGAGAGCCACAAGTTCCTGGAGTATCAATATTTTAAATAATAAAAAATTTATTGTTTCTCATCTGTGTCCTCTTTCCCTCAGCAAGCAATAAATAAAATTTAGTACTGCTAATAATGAAAAAAAAATTGAGCCAGCAAATAAAGATTAGTGTGTTACTCTGAAGCATAAACTCAAAGTAGAATATCATCCTACAGGAAATTGTACACAGGCTTGGCACAAACCTCAAACATTGAAAGAAGGGCAACAACAAAAAACAGAAAAGATATAGCTCACTTGTCCAGAAAAATAAAGTGCAGAGATGTGAAGAAAACCACATTTGTTATAGATTACACTCAAAGCAGCTACTGAAAACGTAGTTAAGAATTCCTAATACTGTAATTGTTGTCTAGTAAATAGGAAGTTTTTCAGTCTTTTTACAGCTGGCTTTCGGATCTGTGGCCTTAGCCAGTGTGCTAAAAATGTGGAGGAGATGTTTAAATTCTTTATCCCTTATTTTGTTCAGCAAGACTTGACCTTGCCTGCAATAGTCTTTCAAAATATTAGAAACCTTTCGCTAGTGCAATAAGGAGAATAAAGATATTGGTAGAAAAAGCCTGCTACCTAGCAGACAGGCACCATCTTCTAGGCAGTAAAACTAGGAATAGATGCTGCAAGAGTCCTTGACCACACAGTCAGCAGGTTAAGTGAATTTAATAAGCTTTAATAACTTAAGTAAGTGTTAAAATTATTTTTCTCAGGTATGTTTTAGAATGCTTCCCTTACCCACTGTCTCTCACTCTTTTGTTGACTGTCAGAAAGACAAATTTAGCAAAGACTACAAGCTGTTTGGGCATTAGTTAAGCAAAAAAGAATGACATATGTAATAAGATCAATTTGAAAGAATTTACACATTTACAGTACACTTTAAAATGTTAAAAACTTCTAAATTAAACTCTACAGTGATTAATCAATTTGCAGATTTCACTTAGATAATTTCTAAGTTGTACAACATTCTTATATAAAGATTTTTAGTACAAGTATTAAGATTGGAATAAATTAAGTAGGGATAGAAATCCCTACTGCAAAAGCACCAGAGGCAACAATTAAAAGTATGGCCTGCATAGATAATCAGAGACACTACTGACAGCAACAAAATGAATTAACACCAAGTGTGTTATTTCTGTCTAGCCCATGGTACACATGATTCCTCAGTGGGAAAACTGCACTCTGATAATGGGGGGGAGGATGGGGAGAAGATTACACCACATGGCCTGTGCTGTTCCTCCTCCTCCTGGAGGATGTGACATTGTTCAGGATGTTGTCAAAATGGAAGACACACCATATCCCAAAAGATAAAGAAAATCAGGAAACAAAGACAAAAGGCAGCAACCTTGCTTAACATCCACCACAGATAAAACACATGAGATTCTGAGGAAAAAGTATCATGCCATACTAACTGCTGATTCTCAGGGGTAAATAAAAATTATTTCCTTTTTTTTAACCTTAGGGGATAAAAAAGCCTGTTTTCTCACCAGTCTAGAATAATCCAAGAGATGTGGTGAGGATGTGACAGCTGGTGTCTCTTGTTCTCCATAACCTCATTAGCAATGCTGGCCAGACTGCTTTAACATACACATTATACTGAGTGAGAGTGACAGCATGCTATGAGTGGGCAGAATCAACATACAGAATCCACTTAGAGAACTGTGAGATCATTTTCTTCTGTAAGGCTCCATTAAAAGTCATGTTACAGTAATATTCTAAATTCATCAGGAAGAATGGCTGAGACAGTGGCATCAATAGAACTGCTAGTACAGGTACTCAGTGAAGCCCTGTATTCTGGTTGAAAAGCCCTTCATACCTGTACTAGAATAGCTATTCTAGTTTCAGACATAAATTATTATCTCCTTCTGATTCTAGCCTATATCATGCAGGCACACAGCTGAACTGCATATCAGTTAGACATTTCTGCACTGTTACACAGTGTAAATCTATGCTCTGACTTGTTTTGTAAAATGTTTTTCTCCAACCTGTTTCGCACAAGCAGGTAAATAATTTCACCTGACATTTTAAAAGCCCTCAGTTTAAGATAAGTGAGAACTGAAATCATAAGTGACAGGCAGCATAACAGCTCCAACTACAGTCTTTGCCAAAACTTAATAGTTACCAAATAAGAAAATACCACCTTACACGTCTTCATCTTGACTTGTAACCTGCTTTATCCCTACTGCAGACAATCCCAAATTCCCATCTGCAGGAGTTAAGGTACAGATAAGGTATATACTCCCATAAGTAATTATTAATGCACAGTAGTTTAGAAAATATTAAAAGGTTATAAACATAGCGCTTTTTAGCTAGATGTTTTCTTGGAAAATGGTAACATATTGCCCAATTAAGATTTAATTGTAATACTAGACTGCTTCTCTTCTGTATTAAATATTTAAACTCAAAATAAATACTGAGACAGGAAGTGAAAAATCAAAGAGAAGCATTGGTGAAAAATGTTCACAGGTTTTGAGCATTATTGATTGTCTTTTTTCTTTGCCTTTTTATTTTTTTAAGATCTACCTTTATATGTTCTGATCCTGTAATTTAGCACATACTGCTGTGCCAGACTCTTACAGGTAGAAGAGTTTAACCTATAAATAAAAAACTGTGCTCAGAAGTACATTTAATAAGAAACAAATCAAATAGCACAGTACATAAAAACTAGCAGTTTTAAAAAAGAAAGAGGCACCACACTTCAAAGAACATAACTCATATCAAGCTGAGCTACTGATTGAAGGAGACAGAGAAGAATAACCCCACATTTTTAATGGGGAAGTGCCTACATTTTTTGTCTCCAAAGTGAAACTTCTCGAAATATCTGAGGCACAAGGAGTTTGAGATGTGAGTGAATAGAAGGCAGAAAGAAATGGGGCGGTGACAGTGTTTGAGAAAGTCAAGATTCCAAACAGAGACAAAGCAGTGGAAGTAATAAATGGAGGTGCTGGCTGAAAGTCATTCAGGGTCAAGGATTAAGCTGAGATGAAGAGAGAGTGGGACAGCTAGGAGACAAAAGACAGCAAGTGAGAGAGAGGTGATGGATATTTAGGAAAAGACTGAAAGGACTGCAATTAAGAAGATTTTAGTGTACTATTGCTATCACCAGTACCACTCAAAGATTTTCCTGACAATGTATATAATTAAACAGCTTAAAAAGCTGCCCTTAAAAGGGCAGGTTCCTTAGGATATAAGCAATAAAAATAGGATACAAGTGTTGGATATGCTCGCTGTCAGCTCTCATTTAAACCTGTGGATTATCTTTACTGTGGTAAACCATGATTCACAAATAGGTTTAAATTAACCCAAAATGTCAGAAAAACAATACAGCCATACTCATATAGCAGTATTTGTATGAGAATCTGAGCTGTGTCACTGGCATTGCCCTGCATTGTTCTTTCCTCTAAAATGAAATTATATCACTGAATGGCCTATTTTACATTATTTTATACTTTTATTTTACCTGTAGACATTGTATTCCAAAGCCTCACTTGCCTCAGTTAATCATGACCTACCTGTATTAAACACTGGACAAGCAATTAAAACCCAATCCATAGACTTATTGCTCAATTAATTTCCATAAAAATAACTCATTAAGTCAGAAATTGTACCAAAGAAAAGGAATAATTGTTACACACAACTAATTGGACATTTTCCCCCATTTTCATAGTTGTTGAATATTTCCTGCTTTCATAGATTTCACAAGAAGCTAGAGGTGAGCAGTACCTCTAAAAATAAATTATGTCACCTATCTAGATACCTTCCCTGGTGAAAACATGGGGGTGTAGAAGTGATAATAGATTGCTTAAAATATTTTAGCTTTGGATAAATTAGGGTGCAAACTGTTTCCTTTACATTTTAGCTTTTCGTAACATTGTCCGTTTTCTGTAATCATGCAGTGAAATGTACTCTATATGAGTAACATCTGTGAGATCAAGATTAATTTATAGTAGCTTCTGTTCATTTGTTAAACATGTTTGGCAACTGAAAATTCTGCATTCAGACATGATGATGTAAAATTACTATATAAATTCTACTGTCAAAATTTTGGTGCAGATTAGCAACCTATCAGGTTAATATTGATTGAGTGGCACAAAGTAAACACATTCTATTATGGTGTTTCAAGAGCTTAAATCCTGGCTCAACATAATGCTTGGCAATCCCATTTTTCACTAATTTCTTGTTATAAGTGGAGCAGTGTAGAGATTCTGCATGAAATATTCTAAAACTACTATTAATCATATTTGCTTCCTGCAAGTCAGGTAAGACTTGCACTAAATAGGTGGGTGTTATGTGATATCCCATATCATATCTTATTAACTGAAACAAAAAATTAACCAAATTATGTAAAATCAGGTTATTCCAGATCACGAGACATTGTGGGAAAGCCACTGATTGGTTCCTCACTTTATTTCTACCTGATCTAGGACCTGATATAAGGTTGAAATTCTTACCTGCAGATATACTGTATTTTAATATCAGACCTTTGCTAGACTTGTCTCAAGTCCAGGGTAGCTGAAATGTGATCAGCTATCCAGGCATTAAAAAGAGTGATCATCTGTCCACAAGCATGAAGAAAATAGATGTAAATTACTTTCGATCTATATCATAAGGACAGTTCCTTATTTATAAGTGCTGCTTCTCAGGACATGGAAGTTTTCAATTCTATGTATTGATTGATATTAGGACAGTCCAATAAAAAAGACTTAAAGTGACTAAAACTTTCAGCTACCTACCTCAGCTTTTTGCTTTCCTTTCTCCACAGGATCTGCCACTGAACTATAAAATGAAATACCTACACGGAATTAAATATTTCTTAAACATAATTTGTATAGCAGTATTTATGTTATTCTTAACAACATTTCTGGGAACTGACTGCTTTTCTCAGAATCAGAATTCTTGTCAGATTAAGGCACAGCAAAACATTTCAAAACAGTACTAGATTATTGCAACAAGAAAGTGTAACATCAATGTAAGCAGAGTTATTAGATGGGAATATATATTTTTTACAATATCAGAGAAAAATAAAAACAAAAAGGATGACAACTAATAAAAAAGGAAAATGCTTGACTAGCTCGGTGTCCTGCATCTAACAGAATGCTATGCCTAAAAGGAAGAAATAAGAACTGCAAGATCTTAAGCTTATGTGCGTTGGATCTTGTAAAGTGGTATCATGTTTCTGGGTTTTATGTATTTCACAGAAATTCCTAGTATTCATTTTGCCTTTTTGAAACCTATTGACTTTTCAACAAATATTTACATGGTGCTGTCTGTCACAACTCAAATATCTCTTCATTCCCGAAAGGTAATGATCAGCTTTAGCCTATATACAAAGTAAAATAATTTTTTTGTGTGTGCATAGCTTCTTATTTCCTTGATTTTCACCTGCCTTTTTACTGCTCAGTAAGTGCTTTCTACCGTTCTTCATAGTACTAATCTCCAAACTGCATGGTATGATATGCAATGGCAAGAGCAGTATTTCTGCCTTTCAGAGAGGCCAGGTCAGATACTAGGGTATGCACCCTCAGGCACAACAACATCAATTTTATAGTTAGTGCTGAAGATAGACAGTGGAGGAGCTGCATGTTTACAGAAAAAATGGAGAATGAATGAGCAGTACAGTGTCAGAGGTTTCAGAAGACAGGAAAGAATATCCTACCCTAGAATAGCTATCTCACATTTCCTTTGTTTTATGCAAAGATTCAGTAAATTGTATCAGTCTTAAATGTAGTGATCAGCAACAATGCAAAAAAGAACTAGAACTTTGCATAAGTACTTGCAACCTAAATTTCTTCTTAATGGACTCTGCATTTATTTGGATTTTATCAAGTATCTGCTAAAATGACAAGTAGTATTTCATAGTCTCAATTCTGAGTCATCTACATATTAAAATCAGTTAACTCTGGAAAACACTTTTTTTCAGGCTTCACGTACAGCTGATTACATCTGCAAGGTACTACATGCATGTTGAATTACTTGCACACCAAAATAGCTGTATAAATCCCAGCTTTATTAATGCTTTCCTGAACCCAAAGTGTTCTATTATGAAACAGACTCTTTTGTCACCTGACATTTTGTTGGCCTCAGACAGGTCTGACAGAGCAAAACAAAGTCTTAGACTTAACAAGTGCTTAACTCACTTGAAAATATTTCCATCATTCAATTTATTTTTGCAGATGTTCCATGCAGTTATATCACATTGTTGAGGAAAAGACTAAGCTGTATTCTTTTGAAAATTCAAAGCCTAATTAAAAGGTGGTTCATTAGCCAAATGGATTTTTGTCACATGAAATTTTTCACTGGCATGGTAATGAACCAGATATAAATGCCAGGCATTCCTCCAATCTAGCAACCTCTGGACTGCCAGTATTACATCCACTTCAAAACAAAATTACAACTTGGCAGTTGCTGGGCACCTAGCATATAATTTTGTTCTGGAAAGCATATACCTATTTAAATTGATCATAAGCGCATACTTGCTTCAAGACTTGAAGTATGCAATCAGTTCTGCTCTTGAAAAGGATGAGTTTTTCTTCCAAGGCACAGTGATAATGTAAACCATGACAAACCATATGAATGTGACTTCAAAATGCTATTGGTCGTGTTTCTTACTTATACAAAAGGTATACTTCATATTTTAAATTTTTTTCCTCTTCAACCTGTAGATGTCAAAGGAACACAATGAGAGGCAGAGGATCCTCTTAATTCTGTTACTGATAGTTCTGTTGTTAAAATAATTATGTTGTTATGCAAATCCTGCACATTTACCAAAGACCTTTAAGGTCTCTATACTGGTGTCACCAAGAAATACAATTAGTTTCAGGACTGAATTTCCCAAAAATCTTAACACAGTCTGTTATGATATTTTGCTTAAAAGTCAAATGAGGTGCCTTACTACACTGAGACAGAGACAATGACAAAATTATATTTAACTATATTAACTGAAATACAGGTAGCTTCCAGATGAAAGCACATGGAATTAAACAGAGTTCAGTTTTAGAACAATGTCAGACTACACAGTACCAAAATGTATGCTGAATGCTGAGATTTTGGATTATTTTTAATATTTTGGAGGGAAGGCTGAAAAAATTCCATATTGGTGAATTTAATTCGATAAAAGTGTACTAGGATTCAGTTGCCTAAATTAATGTTAAGTGCTGAAATTAATTTATCCCAGTGCACAAAGCTGTGGATCATTCTGAGTTAGATTTGCCAGCTCTGTGCCTGTGCCTGAGACACCCTAGGGCATCTAAAAGTGTGCTTTTTCCAATGCTGCACAGTTTAACAAATCTTGGGAAACAAGGAGGAACAGCATTTCATAATTACTTACTTCCCTTTAAGTGATCTTAGGGTTGCCCAGGGTATTGAAATGAGTGGCAGAAATAATTTCTTGTGAACAAGCAAAGTTAGTTTTCTTCTTGCAAAGGGTACAGGTAAGAAAGCTGAGTTGCATGAAGGAGAAAAAACTATAGGAATAAAACAGAAGTGATGAAATGGCTGTGAGAGAATACTAAGGATGACTGCTGAGCAAGAAAATGAAGCAGTATATTATACAGTTGGTTCATCAACACATCCCCAAGAGGACAGTTGGAAATATTTTCATGACTATTCAGAGTCATGACTATTTAAATATTAGTAGCATTAGATGATGTTTTTAGCAGCCCAAGCTGCTAAAGCAGACCTGAATTCCAAGAAACCTTTCATTTGTTTCACTGAAACACCCAGCTGTCAGTGCAATTTGCACATTTAACATCAGTTTCAATGAGAGCCACACATAAGAGAACTCCACTCCCTGATGACAGAGCTGCAACTTACTTTACAAAGTTAATTGAACTTGCTTTTGTGTTCTGTCTCATCACCATCCATATTATTAATGCCTCAAGCTCAGGCTATGTCACAGCCTTGTTTGTAGCCTGAAATACCCTTTAAGCCTACAGTCACACCTAACCCACATGAAAAAAGCTTAAGGTCCTTGCTCTGTGCCACAAGGGTGGAATGACTGTAACCCACAGAGGTGAGAGAAGCTGTGGAA
Organism: Turnix velox; assembly: GCA_013400935.1. Classification (NCBI taxonomy): domain Eukaryota; kingdom Metazoa; phylum Chordata; class Aves; order Charadriiformes; family Turnicidae; genus Turnix; species Turnix velox. Next base: position 6,391 of record VZTY01028677.1, on the reverse strand, counting down.
TACCAACCCTGCCGTGGAGATTTTGACAGATGTATGAGGTCTGTGCAGACTGATCTTAGCAACTGTAAGTATGCAAGAATTGTTCAAGCTCAAGCTACTCTTTGAACTGCATAAGTATCCATCCAGTGAGTCTCATAGACCAAACTGGAAAAGCAGTGGGTGGCTAGCACGGATCAGATATGAGACACAAACACACCCTATGCGACTGCTCTCATACAAATCAGGTACATTATTCAAACTGAAATACGATTATGCAGAGTGGAAAAAATAGGACTTGAAAGTAAATCAGTATGGTCAGAGACACAATGGAAGATAGGAGAAAAAAACCCTATTTTAATTTAATTTTAAAAAAAACAGACTTGTACCTCTTCTGGTCAGAAAAAAAAAAACCTCATTTTTGAGCTCTTAAAGAAGAAAGCAATCTCCCTGTATTTGATCATCACAAAAGTAGCTCTTTAACAAAAGAGATACTTCCTGCTAAATTTATGTCTTCCTGAAAATCTGACATGCTTTCATCTGTATTCCATTTTCTGCTAATCTTTCAATAGTCTATAAACTCAAAGTTCATACTGGCCATAAATATCTCAATCTTTTGTCTAGGTTGCAAGGTGAAAAAGTTTAAATATTATCCAACTGCCTTTATTAAAATGGCTAGACAAATGTTCTAGGCCTGATGAGATGAAAAATATGGCTCTTTGGGCTAAGTAGGCTTGGCCTCTTTTTCTAATCCCTAGAATGGAGAAAAACCTCTCACAATGGATTAAGGCTGACAAAATAAGTAAAAAAATTAGGAATATCTTTTTTCATTACTAGGAATGATACAAGAAAAATACTGAAATAGAACTGTCATTCCAATTTATAATCTGCCTATCAGATTATCAATCTTGATCAAGAGAAATTTCATCTAAACAATTTCTATCATGGAATCATAGAATCATAGAATAGTTTGGGTTGGAAGGGACCTTAAAGATCATCGAGTTCCAACCCCCCTGCCATAGGCAGGGACACCTCCCACTAGACCAGGCTGCCCAGTGCCTTGTCCAGCCTAGTCTTGAACACCTCCAGAGAGGGGGCATCCACAACCTCTCTGGGCAACCTGTTCCAGTGTTTCACCACCCTCACTGTAAAGAATTTCTTTCTTATGTCAAGTCTAAATCTACCCCCTTCCAATTTACATCCATTGTTTCTAGTCCTCCCATCCGATATCATATTAAAAAGTCCTTCCCCTGCCTTTCTGTAGGACCCCCTCAGGTACTGATAATCAACTTGTTTTAAACCCCCAACAGAATCCATACAGATTTAATAAATGACAACTTCCATATTATGGTAGTATTTCACTTCAAAAAATTATTTTCATACTGATGAAAACAAGAGAAACCTTCATTACTCTTAGTCTCAAACTGGTGCACAAACTGTAAACCAGTGCAAATACTTTGGCTTTCTTCCGTCCCATGAAACAGAAAACTTAATCTACAAGCAGCATAAAACATTAAGCTGGCTCTGGTTTTTATTCCAATTTAATTCACTTGGTTTCCCCTCACTGATTGCCTTTGACTGTAGAGTCACATGTTACAGAGAGAGATGAAAATATAACTGTTGCTTAAGTGTGTCATGCTGGGAAGTCATTCAACTAAAACAGGAGCTATTTGTTCACAGCATCTACCAAGGTCAGTTTTCAGAGGGTCTTTTTCACTCAGACTTGTTTGGAACTTCCAATCCTTGTCCACATTCATCTCAAATTGCCATAAAACTATAAATGCAAGGCAGCATTGTCTTGTGTTTCTTGCATTACTATGAAAAAAAAAGTGGCTTCACTGGAAGTATTAATGATATTTTACAAATAGTGTGTTTTATAACTCCATACAGAATATAATGTCCTTAAAGGAAATCATAATCGACTGTATGATGAGTAGCTGCACTGGATATAACAGTAAAACAAAGATCCATCCAAGAGCTATATGCTGACTATGCTTTTAGATGAACATACTACAAGTGAACCTTGCAGTATTACACATCTGAAATGATACGCAGACTCAACTGGAAAATTTAGGATACAGCCTGCAGCTGTCTACAGAAGAAGCAACAGAAATCCATATTGACAAAGATATCTATCTCACAGATGTAAGAGGTAGTCAGGATAGTTTTATTCACCAGGTCTCAGAAAGAAAATAATCTGGAAAGATACTGTAGACCTCAACCTACAGCAGACCAAACTGTGCAATTTCTCTGTACCGAGGCTTTAGGTAACACAATTCCCACAAGACGTTAGAGACACCAAGGTTACAGATTGGACAAAAAGAAACAAGTTTGGAATAGGAGTTAATGGTATTTGCAATACTGAAATGGGAATTGAATTTGTTTGGATGACAGTCAACAGGAAAAACATTGAGTGAAACAGAGCTCATGACATCTATCCCGTAAGTGTGTATAGTACTGAAATATATTAGTTTTATTAGGACACTACTAGATTTAACATAAAATTACATTACTGTTGATCTAGTTGTAATCTACAGATTCATTTCATAGTCAGAAAAAGGAAGGTAATAAGGCAATAACTTTAAATATTAAAAAATAGACTGACTGGATTTATATGATCCAATTTTGGATCCCAAAATTTTGAATATCACTATCATAATTACCCCTATAAACGTGACACACTTGTGAGTTCACTATTTGCTTAGAAAAAATGTGATAATACTATTGAAGTTTGGAAAACCAAGCAAAATTACCAGTTGAATAACTGAGGAGGGAAACTGGTGACAAACAGGTTGCACACCCACAAGTGCCATGTAAGCTGGCCATTATCATCACGAGGGCACTGTTTATTGAATTAGTTTGATAACTGTCAATGGTTCCTGAAGAACTGGGAGAGAGAAAATACAACCCTTCTCCTGGAAAGCATCTTCACACACATGAAGGACAAGAAAGGAGTAGTCAGCAGGCATTTATAAAGGGGAAATCACTCTTGATCAACATCATTGCCTCCTATCTGGAGGTGATTAGCTTGGTGAACAAGATGAGAACAGTGCTTGTTGGTTACTCTCATTCCAGGAAAGTCTTTGACACTGTCTCCCATAACATCATCATAGACAAACTCACAAAACAGGCATGAGGTAAATGGACACCGAGATGGACTAAAATCTGGTTGAAAAGCCAGGCTCAGAGGGCTCAGTGGCACTAATTCCTGATGAAACTAAGCAACAAACTAGGGAGGTATCCCAGCACTCAGTACTGGAGCCTATGCTGCTCTGTATCTTCTTTGCTGACTCAGACAATAGGTCAGAGAGCATCCTTAGCAAGACTGCTAATGAAAGAAAACAGGAAGGAGTGGGAGTAATACCAGGGGGTCATTACTCCTATCCAGAGGTCCCTCTACAGGACAAGAAGCTGACAAGAAGTCTGACAAGAAGCTCATGAAGTTCAAACAGGGAAAGAGCAAACTTGTGCACTTCAGGAGGAATAACTCCATGCATCAGTACAAACTGTGAGAGGATCAGACCAGCTTTTCAGAAAAGGACCTTATGGTCTTTGTGGCCAGTAAGTTGAACAGGAGCCAAAATTAAAATCTCTGTAATCTCAGCTGAATATAAAAAAACACTCTCACAGTGCGAGTGACCAAGCACTACACAGGCTGCCTAGAGAGGTTGTTCAGCCACTATCCTTCTATCCTTGGAAAAATTCATAATATTATGGGATCTGGTCAACCTGCTCTAGGTGACTCTACTTGAGCAGAGAGTTAGAAGAGAACACCTCAAGAGGTCCCTTCCAACATAAATTATTCTTAGAATCTAAGATTAATTCTCTTTTCTTTTTTAATGTAATTCTGTTCTTATTCCAGAATCTTAATTCTTAACTCCTTTATAGCATCTTCAAAGAACCAGGACTCTGAATAAGCTGTTTCTAGTGAAGAAACACACTCAAGTATCCTACTTTCATGTGAATTACCTGTGAGAAATGGTGCATAATGTTTTCATGTGATCTATATGCAAGTTTACCTCATGAAATGCATGCTTGTTATGGACAGAATGCTACAGTGCTTTTAAAATGCTAATTAGCAATTCTCTGAACCACTTCAATTAGAGAAGATATTTATAAACCCTTCCTTTCCTTATTAATGGAACATCAAAAACAATATAGTATCATCTGTCTCATGTTACAAGAGCCTTCAAACGAGAGTTTTGTTTATATGAAACTTCATTTTCCAAAACCATGGTTCATAAGATCTTATTATAGGATCTTTCTTAACTGACTTTATTTGTCCCTTTTCAGCTTCAGGAGTTAGTTAAATTAGGAACAGACAAAATAAAATTGAAATATTAACTTCATATTATTTTTTTGTATTTTTATTAAATATGTAGGATAATCTGTTGCCTGTATCCCATGTTTCAATTACAAGTCTTATAGCACTGGCACTGGGATAAATTAATTTTTTGTAGTTAATGATAATACACAGAAATAAATTCAAATAAGATTGTACTCAGATACTTCAGTCTACACTTTTATGATGTAAATCTACAGACATGTAGAACTAAGACTACAAAACTGTTGTATTTATAGAATCATGGTATTATTGTTCACATGGAACTAAGAAATCTTTACAATGGAAACAAAAGAACCCAGGAAAACTGAGGAAAATAATTTTTAACTGCCAGTGAAAAAAACTAAGGAATAGGGCAGCTATCAGTGCTCGGTAGTAAAAACTACTCCTCTAGCTGCCAGTGAGTGAAATACTGAAATAAAAATATCATTCTGTGCTTCTCATTCTTTTAAAAAACTTCGAGGACTAAAATATGAAGATTCACAATCTTAGACTGATTCAATAGTAATACTCAAGTTTATATCCATATTACAGTAGACAGTCTTTCATAGGCTACCATATTTTTATTACATTTTAAGACTCTAAAATGGATCTAACAGGGATAACCATTAGCAGGTGGCATGTTTTCAAATTGCAGTGCATCATTTTTAACAATCAAACAAAATTTCCAGAATGCTCATTTTCAGTTCTTTCAAATGGAAAATGAACTGCTGCCATGAAATTCTCATTGTCAGTAACATGCAAGCACAACATTCTCCACATTATAATCAGCATAGATAAGAGCAGCACAATTAGGCCCAGCATACCAGTCAATTAAACAAAATTATTTGAGAAATAACCTGAAGAACTGTATTCACTAACCTCTTTCAGCAGTTAAGATACCCTCCCTCCCCATCATAAATTCTAAGATCTGAAAACCATACCACTTTAACTTATCTTTATTTTTCTTCCTCCCATCTCTTCCCTGCATCTCCAAAATTCCATATGGTATTACACATGATTTCATGGATCATCAGCAAAACTGTAGAACTATTAGGTTTACATCCATGATGTACATTCCAATTGTGCCTTTTGCACATTTTCTGCCCCAACTCTGTACTGCCATGCTGCACTTGTTTTCCCATACTGCATTCTTACTCTCCATCCTGGCTAGAGCTCCACTCCCTACAAAATCCATTGGAGTTCCCCTTTCTCAATTGTCCACCCTCTCTTGCTCTTATTCTTCCTCTTCACAGTTCAACTGCTTCACAGTTAGTATCACCCACTTAAGAGATAACAATCTCACCAAATCCTCATCCAACTTAATCCTTCTCTTATCTCCCATTCACAACAATTTATGTTCTAGCCAGTCCCACCCAGCCTCCTAGCTTCCAGTTTTTCAATACAACAGAGGTTTTGGAGATGTAATGATTCTCAGCTGCCAGTAAGGGTGGTCTTGCTCATGTGTCCTTCCTGTTCCCTTATATCCCTTGCCCTAGTTTTGGTTTTCATCAGACCTCCAGAGATCCATTCAGCAAAAGCAATGCCAAGCAAAAGTTACTCAACTCTCCCCTTGCTGACTCAGTTTACAACTTGATTAGTGATTTGACTCAAATTACCAAAACATTAAAGAAGGGAAGTGATAGTGACAGAGAAAAACTGCACTGGGAAAACAGAAGATAATAAGGAGAGAATGGACCTGTCCCTTTCAGGGCCACAGGCTCAGCCATGTTACTTGGCAAAAGCCTTAATAATTCAGTGCAATCTCATTTCAGTTGTAGTTTGCCTAGAGGCCTACTAACTTCAGATTCCCTGTTTGTTTGCTATATTCTTCTTTCACAGCAACTACATATCAAAAAGGAGCAATCTTCATCAGCTGGGTGGTGGTGTGGGGGGGGGAGTGGGATCAGGGGATGAGTTAGGGTAACACCTTTTCTTTCATTTGTTCTCTTTCTTGTTTCTAGCATTCTTCCTTTACAGGGTTTTGTTTGGTTGGTTTGGATTTCCCCTCCCCCCCCCCAGTTACCACAGCAGCAGTGATACATAAAATAAAACGTGTGGTGAATCCTCATCTCATCCTGAGTCAAAACACTG
>VZTY01028676.1:5808-19074 GCA_013400935.1 Turnix velox | reverse complement strand
GGGCTGGAAAAGGGTTGTTGTGGGGCAGAGGCAGGAGATGGGAGAAAAGAGGGGTATGTGGAACCTTCCAAGAGGCAAACTGGGGCAAAAAATGGAAGGACTTGAGTGTTCACCATGAGGGTGGTTTGACACTGGAACAGGTTGCCCGGAGAGGTGGTGGAGGCCCCATCCCCGGAGACATCCAAGACCAGGCTTGATGAGGCTCTGAGAAACCTGATCTAATATATGCCCATGGCAGGGGGGCTGGAACAAGATGATCTTTAAGGTCTCTTCCAACCCAAATAATTCTATGTTTCTATGATTCCACCTATAGCATCTTATGATTTTGTCAGTAGTCATCAGGACTCTGCCTTTGCTCAGAGATCTCTTTATCTGAAATATTGTCCATAGGGTCACTAGTGTGCTCTTTCCATGACACTCTCAAGTACTCTGTTGGCTAAATTTCTGCAATTTCTCCTGCTTCTTTTCATGACAGTCTTTCAAAATTATATCCTTTCCCCCACACATGCATCCACAGTTTTTATAACTCCATCAGCCTCTCTCTTCAAATAGACATACAGTTCTGAGGTCACTTGTCATATGTCTCTCCTCCCTACCTTGATGCTTTCATTACCTCCTTGTATTCCTCTCCCCCATTCCCACTTTTGTATCATCTCCAAAATGCATACATGTCAGCTGTTAATCCTTCAGCATTTTCAGACAGGAAATCCAACAGAATTGAGAGATCTTTCAGTATCATTTGGTTATGGATTTCTGCTAAATCCCTGATATGATTTATCATGTCTTTCAGTCAGAAGTTCCTGTCACATTTCTCCATGTCCTCTTATATATTTACAACTAAAAAGCACTGGCTTGTAGTTGTCAAAGCTCATTGTAAATGTGTAACATGGTCTCCATATGTAAACCTGAAATCAATGTGAGAAACCAAAGGTTGAGAAGGAAAAGAGTCTCATTCACTGAGTGAGTCAGTGCTAACAAATGGCCATCAAATTATTTGATGGTGATACTTGAAGTGCTCTGTTTACATGAACACACACAATTGCACTTCCTACTTCATTCTTCTCCCTCCCTCATATCATAGAATCATAGAATTATAGAATAGTTTGGGTTGGAAGGGACCTTAAAGATCATCGAGTTCCAACTCCCCTGCCATAGGCAGGGACACTTCCCACTAGACCAGGCTGCCCAGTGCCTTGTCCAGCCTAGTTTTGAACAGCTCCAGAGAGGGGGCATCCACAACCTCTCTGGGAAACCTGTTCCAGTGTTTCACCACCCTCACTGTAAAGAATTTCTTTCTTATGTCAAGTCTAAACCTACCCCCCTCCAATTTCCATCCGTTGTTTCTAGTTCTCCCATCCGATACATGTGGCATCAGATGCTCATCAAATGCCCATTAAAATCACAAATCTCTGAAAGTCCATATCTCAACAGAGAATTCCTCAATTTCTTGCCACATACAGGAGAGCTTTGAAGATTGCCCAGACTGTAGATGGATTTGCCAAGGCAAATTCTCCTAGTGTGGACTATTATTTTGTTGTTTGGAATGAGTATACTCTCTTAAGGTTCTATAGGACTCCAAAGAACCATAACAATATATGTTCTTTTTATGATTCATGTGTTAATTAAACATTTCCAGCTCAGTGAATGAATTCTGTATAATCTCTCTAGACAATTAAGCTCTGCATCCTTAATTGCTGTGTCATAGGTCAAACAGATGATAACGTATTTGCTCTAGTGGAAATAAAGAATTTACTCCTTGTTCTATGCATTCAGCTCCTCTTCATGCTCAAGTGTAAAAACCTCCACAGTATTAAAACAGTATAATTAGGTAATGGTTATATTCAAAGCTACTTGCCTTAGATTAAATAAAATCCTAAATAATTTCAGTTTCTGCACTTGCTAATTAGCAAGTTTTTTGTGTGTTTCATTTAAGCATAATGCTAGGACCTATTCAGTACTTTGACCTCTGGGACTCCATTTGTTATGTGCTGGTTCCTTAGAGACCTAAAGCAATTAAAATTAAATTGAATTTATAGCTTAATCCTTCCCTGAGAACTACAGGACAAAAATTATTAGAGCTTTCCAGAGGTTTTCTTTTTTTAGAACAATCCTGTTCACTGGTTCAAACAAAACACTGCCTACTTGCACCGTCAGTAAATTCACTTTCTTCTTTCTTATTGTCAACTTTGCTCAAATCAGCCTACAAATACTTCATGTTTAAACACTGAACTTGAAGACTACAATAAAAGTGATTATATAATTTATATGAATATTCATTCTATTAATGTTTTAAAGTCGCCTTATCATTGACAGTCATGACCTCCTACAGACTGGAGTATTTGTGCTCAATTTTTCAGATTTTAAAATGAGCTGTTTTTTTCCTCTGATCACTTGTGATAGATGAATGTACAAATTGGATAAGATTCACATGAAATAAATTCTTGACAGCCATCTTGGTCTCCCTTTACAATCAATGCTGCATAAATAAGGAAATTAAGACCCAATTCATCTTGCTTAATTCAGATGTCAAGATCAAGATGAGATCAACCATGATGTAAAGGAAATGGCTGCCTCACAGAATGGTACCTCTAGATTTGTTGTTTCTGTCTATGTTTGGCAAAATTAATTCCATTCACATAAACTTTCATAATGCATCACATGGAAGTGCAAATGCCATTTTTCTCCTTGTTCTAAATGTATCTTCCATCTGAGAGGCAAATAAAGGCAAGGAATGTAGGGTTTCCTTTTTACACAATTTCTTGGTCAGAACTAAAGTAAGGATTTATTTCTGTGTGACTGTCTCACTCTAAGAAGGTCTTACTCTCTTTTAATAGACTGATTTCTGAGTGCAGACACTACAAATGCTTAATAAATGCTCTTATGAAACAGTTACAGGAAAGGGTATGCTGTTTGAGGTGACATCTATCCTTCAGAAGGAATTATTGAAATAATCTTGAAATAGGTGGAAAATATGTGAAGTGATCACACTGAACTCTATACGAGAAGTTAAGCAATGTAAGTAAGTTATAAAGAATATGAACAATATCTCTGAAAAATCCATGACAAATCACATGATAAAGAATAATATGCACATCTTTTAATGGTAACAGAAAGAATCCTGGCTATGGCTTACACTCATCAAGGTGGATAAGATGATAATAAGGTAAAGTTATTCTTTTGTTTGTGCACTTGACACTTGACATATTCAGCAGGAGAGTGGATAAGGATTTCATGCATCTTAAATAATTTACTTTCATTCCAATGTCATGTAAAGAAAACAATAAATGATTAATTTTATACCATGTAAAACTAGCTTTACATAAAACTCAAACCCAATAATATTTTTAAAGGATTTTGAAATGCAATGTTAATTTGTTCAGATGAATAGAAATAAAAGCAAACTTCTGTATATTTTTAAAAGTTCAGACAAGATGATCTGAGCAATTACAGACTGACTAGACTAAAATAAAGGAATGACTGGAAGAAAAATCCTGTCGGTTTGCATAATATGCTAGAAAATAATTCATCAAGAAAAATTTACAGGGTTTTTTGAGATGTGTTTTATAAAAATAATTGCAGTGCTATAATGCATTTAGATTTCTCTGCTCAATTTAACTAACATATTTTTTTAGTAAGAGCACAATGCCATTAAACAGATAAAACCAGGTAAATACAGATCAAAGACTATATAAGTGATTAATGAGGACATTGCATCATATGTGCTTTTGCAGAACAGAGATGGCAGAATATTTTGTAGGATATGATAATGGTAATATACATGACTTTAATTCCTCATATAAGGCTACACCTACTACACTATGCACAAAATAGAGAATGTTCACACCAAAACTGCAGTGACACTGTATGTGCCTCCTGAGTATTTAAAACTAGAAATCTTAATTAGCTTATAAATTAAAATTATTTTTAGCCAGGTCTTTCAAGAACTGTTTTCCTATGACAGATAAGTTTATCCTCAACTGCTTATAGGCTATCCTGGTGGAGCAAGGAATCATAAATAAGATCTCCAAAGATAATATATTTCTAAAATAAATTAGTTAGATGAAGTTGGAGCTTTTGCACTTTCATTCATCGCTACTGAATTTCTCCTTTAATAGAGGTCGAAACATTTGTCCTTTTCAATAAAACTCAAGAAGGATGATTTCTCTGAAAAGGTCTGCCTTTCCTCTATGTTCTGTATGTATTCAGTCCACTGGCAGTAAAGGTGGTTTATTTCTTAATTAAGTGATTTTGGCATTTTCCTCTGCTGCTTAAAATCAGCAGTCTCCATGTTCTCTGAAGCCAGCTGATTTTATTCCTGCTGCTTGCATTTGAAAGTAGACGATAGTTTTTTCTAGAAAGTGCTTGTCTTCATGTTTCCAGTCAGAATAACAGATAATAGCTGCAGTTTCTATCAAACCGAAGCCTCAAAAGCCACTTATGCTTGCTTGCTGTATGTATAAATAATAACACTCAATTTAAAGATGGTCCAGTGTGAGCTTTTTACAAGTCACCCAATATAATGTTAATGCTTTTGGAGTGGTGAAAAGTTGTAGTCCTTGGAAAAAATACAAATAATGGATTCCTTCCAGTAAAACAGTAGCAAGTATTTATATCAAAACAGCAGATACTTTAAGTGCTGAAGCATTTTTTTCTACTTGTGTCTCCCTTATGCCTCTTGCTTGTCTTCCTTTCCATCACTGTGCTCTTTTTCCTAATCTTTGTGCAGATTGTGACCTATTTAATGTGGTGGCTTATTAATACCATATTCTGTTTTCTGTCTGATCTCTTGGTCCCTGGTGTACAAACTTTTACCATGCTTTGTGTGGTTGAGATAGCCCACTGAAGAATTTTGCTCCATTATTTTAAAGTTCATGTCTAAAATCAAGGATCTGCATAAATCTCATTGGCCATAAGTTTCCATGGTTAGGCCAGGCCAGTTTTTACAGAAGATACACTATGAAGTACCACATGCCTAACATCTCATTATTTCACCTTTTAATTTTACTACACACATGACTGACTACTAATTTTGTGTTGCCATCAGCTGTCTGACTCCCTCATATGTTGAGTCACTGTAAGAGCTTTTCCACGAGACACCCTAAAGTATGGACACTGCTGGCACAGACTACACTGTAAATTCATGGGAGAAAATGAGTAGATCTCTGATGGCCTCCAAGAAAAGAGGAATTTATTTTTACCAGTGAATCAAACGACAGATTCAGATTTAGAGAACTGCAATTTTTTCTTCAATTCTGCTTTATGCTTCTTTTTACTATAGATCTTTCTTCATCTAGATGATTGATGTTATGCAAGATAAATTAGGCTATGTCAGGGTGCACTGTAGGTAGATAGAGCATGGATTTCACCAGCCAGGGCTCATCCCAGCCCCCAGCAAGTGAGTAGAGCAGATCTGGATATCCAAGATCAGGCCCAAGAAAAAGCCTAGGCAAGTTTAGCTGATGAAGGAAGTCCAAGATCTGGCCATGAAATCAATCCATAGGCCAGAGTTCAGATCAGCTGGGTCCATAGCTTCATGATTGTGAAGGATACTCAGCAGTGAGGCTTTTTTCCTAGTAATGTTTTTGTTTAACAAGCTTAATCAAAACTCATCCTCAAAGCCATCATTAGTGAAATACTTCGGAATGTTTCCAACACTGTCTCAAAAAAAATAGCAAATTGAGCATTTTGGCACTATGTACAGAGAATAAAGTGCCAGGGAGAACAAAATTATCCATTGTACTATTTATTATCTTGGGCATTGCAAAGTCTATTTATTAATTATGAGAAAGAATGGCCAATGCAAATTGTCATATGCTGTATGACTCCGATTTGTGACCTGACAGGTTAGGTGGATGGGAGATGCTGTGATGGCAGATAGGGATCCTTGTCTTTGTAATCTGGATTTCTATAATATTGGCTGTAAAGTTTTTGCCTGCATAGGCAAAATCATGCACCAAATTCAAATATCTCGCTTCTCTCCTCTTACATCTCTCTATCCCTAACAATCTATTAATCTGTTCTGGTTTATTTACATTGCAAATCATTTTAAGAATGAAAACAGCAAGGAGAATGAGCAATCCTTGCCTGCAGGGCTTGACAGTGTTCCTGTGAGTGATGCATGAGCAGGCAGAAGGCTTAAGAAGACTGGATGGCATATCAAAGATTTCTTTTTTTCTGCAGTAAGATAGCATCCATTATCAAAAGAGACATGAAATGAGGACCATTTCCCATTTCCCATTTTTGCTGTTAGTCGGATGAATCCAATCAGTTACTGTACTCATTCTTCAAGATTAAAGGGAAATACAGTAATATAAAAAGATGATAACGTGTGCTCTTTCATGAAGAGCCGATTATGGTTGTATAGCACATTCTACAAAGACTTTTATGGAAGGGTATTTGTTCAGGTTACTGTACAATTTCCCAATATTAAGAAACGATGGAGGAACATATGCAAGAACTTGGCAATAACTTTGCATCAGAACCATGCTTGAGTATCTTCAAAAACCACATTTGCTAAAACAGAGATTTAAGAGTGAAATTGTCATTGAGGAGGGTACATGTCATTATATAAAATTGCTTTGTGATCTTTACATAAAGTAACCTTGTATTTTGAAAATCACTAGTAGTAGGGAGACCTGAGTTTTGTATAATCACAGCACACAGTTCTGTAGCCTGCCCTGGAACTTTAATAATGGATTATGTGCCATTGTGTGCCATGTACTTTAGAAAAAGTATCAGCTTCTTGTAACTTCAGGTTTTCTTGATTTCTGAAAGATGCATCACTGTGCATTGATACTGTCTAAAACCCAACAAATATGCTTCTCTGCTTAACCTGATATATCTCACCTGCTTGGCTTTATTTGTTATTTTATAGTTTGACTTACTGTTCTTACAGAATGTTTAATTGTGGGTAATTGAATGTGTAAAATCAGTTCTTTTATAAATTTAAGTATATAAATCCATACTTTACTTCCAATCAATCAACTCAGCTATGAAAACAAGAATTATTGAATTTTTCTTACTTACTCTTTGTGTTCTGTGTACCAAATCTGTGAATTTCAGGCAGTTAAACTGAATTAAGGAACAGAACAGGATGTTACCTAGCTTTTGATATCACCCAAGATATCTTGTGCCATGTTACTATGTTAACGTTACAGTGCACAGAGATCCACAAAAACATAATTGCTTTCCACTTTAAAATAATTCAAAATACTTCCCCAAAATTTTCCCTGTCTTGAATTAGGATATACTGCTGCTATCTAATCTTGATGCCTCCTCACCTTTATTTAGTGTCAATTGACACAAAAAAATATCAGTTCCCTGTGCCTCATGAAGTCACACTTGGAAAGGCAGAAATTAGTGTTTGAATTCTACAGTTGACAAAGCTTTGGGTTGTTAGTTTTGGGGGTTTTTTTAATTTTGTTGATCAACAGAACATGACCTTCTCGGAACTTATAAAATTTGCCTAAGTATTTCAATTAAAAACATCTAATGTGCTGTAATTGATTTTATTTGTCTGACTCGGTGTGGATTTGAAAAGAAATACACAAGTTTTATCTTTTGGTTGCCTTTGCTTTAGTATAATTACACACACAGAAAAAATAATTTCAATTTATTTTATCAACAACTGAGGCTCAGCAATTTCTAGTATGGTTGAGCAAGTTCTTGGATTATTTCTTTCTTATTTTAACCTCTAAACCCTGGAAACCCTGAAAGTCTGATGTAAAATAATTTTTTATTTTGTGGTCCAAATATAACATGCACTGCAAAAGCATCACACATGCTCTTTATATTTACACTATACACTGCATTGGAGCATAGAACTATAGTTTGGCTAATGGTATAGTTGGAATTTATGCTAATCCATCTTTTTAAAAACAATGCACTTTTTTCAATATTGAAAAATTGAGTAAGACAGGCTGAAGCTGTGACTTTGGAAGAATTCAAGAAATGATCTGATCTGTTTACTTCAGTGTCAGCAGGATGTTTCTTATTGACTACAACACAGGGTGAATGAATCAATGGCCATTGCTCCTCCAGAAAAGTAATGTGGGTTTTTTCTTGTTCTGTTTGTTTTTTTGTTCCTTTTTTTCCTAGGATCAGAGACCTATGATGCATTTCACATTACCAGATTTTACATGTGAAGCACAATCTACTCACCAGCTTGCTGTCTTGTGTTTTCTGATCAAAAAAAGCCTATTTTAATTTTTAAAAGGCTTAGAATTAGAGAAAAGAGATTGAAGTTATTTCATTTGACTTCTGAAAATAACTTACTGAAACATAAAATAATATTACATGCAGTATCCACCAGGTATGCAGTCTTGTATTAAAGTCTTCAAGTACATTTTATGTAGGTGGAAATACAATGGAGCAGTCTTGATGGAAAGAAACTTTCTTTGGGATGTGGGAGGTAGAAATTCTGATGTAATTCATTCAACAAAACAAAGACTTTTTTCCAAAGTAGGTGTTTAAAATCTAATATGACAGGTAAAGTTCTCCTGAACTTATTTTAAAAATAGAACCCATTTTCTTTGTCTGACAGCAAAAAAATTCTAAGGATTTATAAATTAAATGTGTTATTAAAATGGTAACATTGATAAAGTTTTAGTATTTTGTGCCAATGACCTTCTGGGAGTTTAATGAAATACATAGTCAAGTCTTCCAGCAAAGAGGAGTTAAGGCCAAGTGCAGAAAATTTCTTTATCAACTGGAAGAACCTTTTTCTGCCAGTCTTTTACTTTGTATGTTTGGTCTGTTGTTTGTTATTTAATAATGTTTCTAACAGGCAAAATTTGGATAAGTACAATTGTATTTCCCAGTTATGACATAGCTTCTAATCTATCATACCTCTTTTCTCTGGTTTTATAGGAATTATGGTAAGATTTCTATTCCTTTTCAATATTTAGAGATCTGACGATGATGATGATAAATTAACATTATTGCATAGTAAACTGTTGAATAAGAACACAGTGTGATGAATGCTTGCAAATATTCTATGCATCTCTGTCAAGCAAAATAAATAGTAAAAATTTACAAATTAGCTAATCACAGGGAGAGAAAGCTTGAGAGCACAGTTAGTGTCAGACAACTTTCAAATGCAACTTTGTGGGTAGGTATGATTTAATTGCTATAGAAGTGGTGATATTCTAGGTCCATGCCAGTCTGTCAACTCTTTGAAACATTTAAGTGTTCAATTCTACTTCATACTGCTTTGTAAACAGAAGTTATTTCTCATACAGCCCAAAACAAAGTGATCTCACATCAAAAGAATCACTTACTCCAGAATTTTTTCCATTAGATATTTGTCATTAATAAAACATTGCAAGTGTTAATTAGATCCTGTCTTCCTCTATGACTGAAAGAGGACATGTACAGATGGCTTAAACTTCCTCTTAACTTTCTTAATTCAGATTTTCTTATGGACAGAACATTTGTAGCTTCCAGTTACTGTGAGAAGTTCTTCTGGCATTTCCTCAATATAGTTTTATTTGCTTTGGAATCTTCTAATTAAAAAAAAAAAAATACAAGACAAAATGAAGTTTTAGAAGAGTAAGAAAGTTTTCTGTATTCTAGCAGTTCTCACTTGGGGAATTCCTGGCTATTTTGTCTTTAGGTGTAGCAATTCAGAAGGTGTTCTAAATTAAATCATAAACCATAAGAAACCCAAAGCCAGATTTTCAGCAGTTTTGCACTTCTATTAACTCCAAAGAATATGGAAGAGAGGAACATAGCATTGATAACTAATCTCCTTTTTAGCTCAGAAGTGGAGTCATACTTTTGGAAATCTGACCTCAGTAATTTCTCAATTTGAGGTCGTCCAGAAAAATAGCATTAAAGCCATTGTTATAGGCAGACTCAATAGCAAGCATTAGTTTTTTTTCCAAAAGCACACAGCTACAACTGAAAAGTCTTTTGTCTACCACATTTTTAGACTACATTTGACAAATAAACTTAATAGCAATAGAATAGAACTACTGATTCGCAAAAAAGAGAAGGATCTTTTTATTATTGCGTGAAAATTTCATGACTCATCCATCACACTTCAGCTCTTCATCAACAATTCTGTGTCAGGGAGATGTAAGGAAATTCAAGGAAGAGACAGGTACCTTAAGCATAGACAGAATGATCACAATATCTATTATGAAAAGCTAATTTGTGGAATGTTGTAATGCAGTCAAGCATTAATCACAAAAACATCAACAAAAGCTTCAGAACTTTTGGGTAAAAAAAAAAAAAAAGAAAAAAGCCTACCAAAACAGCAGATTTTTTGTGTTCTAAGTATATTTTCATCCACTTAATCAAAACAATTTTACACAGAGTAATTAATGGAGGATGGAAAGAGACAGCAAAGTGAATCAAGGTGACAGAGTCACCAGTATATTGGAGAGTTACTGCAAGAGGCCGATATATGAGACTAGCCCAGAAAGTGAAAAAAATGCTAATCAAATTTTCATGTATCAAGCTGAATTTGTAAAATCAGTTGTTAAAGACTAAACAGCTTTTCAAGCATGATGTAAAAGTATAAGACCTTTTGTACTGAGAATTTTCAGTTCTGCTCTCTCCTTCTTTATGTATTAACTTATATAAATCTCCTTCATGGTTTGTTGTTGTTTTGGGAAGGGAATTTTATCTTCAACTTGAGATTTCATGAGTAGCATTAAATTTCTGATTTTAAAATCATTGTGTTTGAAATGTCAAAATGTGTAGTGTAGACTGTAACTGCAGAACTGCACAAAGTGCTGAGTAACCTGCCCTCATTGACACTTCTTTAAGCAGTAAGGTTGGACTAGGTGATCTCCAGAAGACATATGCAAACTCAGCTATGCTATGGATCTGTGGTTAAACATTTTTGGCTTCATTAATGACTCTAAAACATAAATTCCATAATCACAAACATGAATTTTACAATTAGTTCAGCCATACTAATTCAGAAACCTTCCTAAATATATGAGAATGTTGGATATTCATTATCTCTATGATTTTCATATAGATGTAGAACTAGTACATTCATATAGATGTAAAACTAGTAATGTAATGATGTGAGAATTGAAGGCAAAGATATGAATGCCATCTACTCATAATTGAAGTCACCGAGACCATTGCAGTTTGTCCTGGTTTGAGGTAAAATAGGGTAAATTTTCTAGTTTGTAACTTCACTTTTCAGCTAGGCCTCTGTCTGACTAAACTCTGAAATTAATTGCACATTGCTCAGACACTGTTCGCTCCGACTGATAAGACCAGGGAATGGTATGCAAGAAGCTCTTATTTTCATTATTCACTATGGTGATCAAGGTCAGAACCGGGGGGGTGGAAACTGAAAGACATAGAGAATTCTCATCTGCAAGGAGGAGCGGACAGGGCAGGTGACCCAAAATTGACCAACAGGAGTATTCCATCCCATCTGCCCCATGCTCAGTATAAAAGCTGAGGGATCGAAGGGTCAGGCTCTTCTCTTTTTTTTCTGCTTTGTTCTTTCTTCGATGGCCAACATCTAGGAAAGACTCTGCCTTTGACCCCGANTCATTATCTATTAAAGTAGTTTGGGATTCTTCTAAACTCACAAATCTCCTCATTCCTTCTTCTCCTCTCTTCTGAGAGAGGAGGGGGGGTCATCTGTCATTGGGGGGGGTCCTTTTGGGCCTAAACCAGGACACAGTTATATTAAAAAGTATTTATTCAAGTCTGTTAAGCACAGAATGATGTATATTGACATGTTTTACAAATAGTTGTGGGCAATATGAAGGCAGAAAATTAACATATCTTTTACTGCTTTATTCCCAAGCTTTTGAGATTTTTTTGTGAAAGTTAGTTTTGTTTCAAAACAATATCACAGTCAGGATTTTTAAATGAGGAGAGGTGATAGATTCAAAAATAGAAACTTCCATAAAGAATTCCTAGAAACATTCATATCTCGATTTTCTTCCGGTTATCTCAATATATCTAGATATGAGTTTAAGACTCACTGAAAATCCTCTTTTGAACTGGAGTAACTTTATAATATGATCAGGGAGAAGTTTTCAATATTCCACAGCTTGAAAATATCTTTGAAAACTTTTTTTCTGATGGTTCCCATGTCGTCATCTGTTTAAGTTCCACTTTGGTAGCTCACAACCCTGTAAAGGTCCTCTACCCTGAAAAGAAGTTGTCAGAAAATCAACACAAAGCCAGATGTAGAATCAAGAGGATGAATGAGGTAGAGCAATCTACAGGGAGTTAGCAGCAGAAAAGCTGCTGTAATAATTAATTATTAAAATGTTTAAAATTTCTGAAGAAAATCTGCATGTTTGAATGGATTGTTTAGAGGGTTACTCAGTATGCACTTCTGATTTGTAATCCCTCTACTACTGTTTATATTCTCATACTAGTTATGGAGACTCTAAGCTGCTCTTTAATTTCTCCCCAGTTCCTAGAAAGCTGTGATTGAAGTGACTCTAGAGAAAAGTTCAGTGTTATATTCTTTAGATTGTAAAAAATTGAATCAAAAGTAAATTTTATTCAGTAATTGTAAATGCTATAAAGGTAAAAGTAGGCAGATATCATAAATGGTGGAACTAGAGCAATTAGCACCTCAATGCATTTTTTATCTTCCAGTTTTGTCTCGATTAAAATACACTTTGATCAGTTTATAGATAAGTATGATGCAGAGAGTAAATGAGCCCTTGAGCAAAATAGTTCATACAATATGCTTTGCATTGGACCAGCAAAGTGTATCCTGTAGATCAGAGGCCATAAACAGTTTGTCAAGACAAAGGAAAACCTTAATG
The DNA here is from genome assembly GCA_013400935.1 of Turnix velox. Taxonomy (NCBI): domain Eukaryota; kingdom Metazoa; phylum Chordata; class Aves; order Charadriiformes; family Turnicidae; genus Turnix; species Turnix velox. The sequence goes on along the minus strand of VZTY01028676.1, from coordinate 6,310 downwards.
AAAAAATTATTGGTGTGATTCATTGGAATAATACAATGTTCTCAACTCTCAGGAAAAAAAACGATCCCAGTAAGATACACCTTGCAGTGAAGCAGTGAAGTTCCTAATATAATCACTAATATATTGCACCAGATTTACACAAAGATAACCCACCAAATCAACCAAAGCCCCAGAAACAACAAATGCACTATTTCATCACTTTATTATTATATGCAATTTTTTCCCTTAATTCCCTTTTCCTATAAAATCTCATGAGCAAGATAAATGTGTAAGCAAAAGCTTTGTTCCTTTCTAATATACTCTTATTTCTTATTCCTGTGGATCACAGCTGGGTACTGTTTTTGGTCTTATCACCATGGGATCAACTCTGATGTCATACACAGGTCACACTGAATACCAACCAATATTTTCCTGGAGTATAAAAATGCTGCTGAGTTGTAAGAGTTTTGTTTTGCTGTAAGTATACATGGTTAGAAAAGAAGAAAATATTTTAAAAAATAAA
>VZTY01028667.1:67929-84166 GCA_013400935.1 Turnix velox | reverse complement strand
TGTAATACACACCAGGATGCCATTTGCCTTCTTGGCCACAAGGGCATATTGTTGGCTCATGTTCATCTTACTGTCCACCAGGACCCCAGGTCCTTTTCCCCTACATTGCTCTCTAACAACTCAGTCCCCAAGACCTTACACTTACCCTTGTTAAATTTCATTAAATTCCTCCCTGCCCAATTCTCCAGAGTGTCTAGGTCGGGCTGGATGGCAATCACAGCCTTCTGGTATGTCAGCCACTCCTCCCAGCTTGGTGTCATCAGCAAACTTGCTGACAGTGCACTCTAGTCCCTCATCTAAGTCATTGATGAATATATTAATTAGTAATGGCCCTAGTACTGATCCCTAAGGGACTCCACTGGACACAGGCATCCAGCTTGACTCTGACCCGTTGACTACGACTCTCTGGCTTCATTTCTTCAGCCAGTTCACTGTCCACCTCACAACCCGATTATCCAGACCTCATTTTCTCAGTTAAGTTGCAAGGATACTGAATATATAATTACATAAGGTTTTCAAAATGAAAATAATTGTTAGTTTTTAAATATAAGTTTGATAAGAAAAAACAGGGTACCTTATAAAGTAATATATTGAACTAATATACATAATAGATAAAATATTCTGTACACTGCATTATTCATTAATTAAAGCAGGGTCAACACAACTTTTCAGAACGATACTCTAAGGTTTGTTTATCAAAAATGGTGCAAATTGCAAAGTCACTGAAATATTCCTGGTGCTGCAAAAATTTTTGTAAGTGATATTGTATTCAACTGAAACGTACATTGTTTATTGAGATTAAATGTCACTTTAAAAAATAATGGGACATTTATTGTTGTCTAATCAGTGGAATTCTTCAATTCATTTTATATTTCTAGTACTGAAATTAATTTTCAAATGCATAAATTTAATACATTCCTGTTAAAGAGTGGTAGCAAATGGAAGTTGCATTTTATTTATATGTTGCATTCACCATTTGCCTTTCATTTTCCCTCATATTAGGGAAGTGAAAATGAAATGGAACACACAATTCTTATGACCTCTGAATAGTACAGATGTTGACAAATTGCCATTTCTCGAAGACCTGCCTGTAGCAGTTTGCAATTCTTTCATTCTCCCCCATTCCTCTCAAAACTGGGGTTACAGGGTCAGCATGAAGAAGACAGAAAGCATGTAGTTCAATAGAGTAGATTTTTAAATGGCTTCATTCAAAACAACTAAAATGTACAGAAATCATCATAATTTATTTTGTGAAACATTTTTGAGGATTAATTTAATTACCAGAATTAAGCATCAAATTTGTACCATAATCCAGTGAAAAGATTATTACAGCATTCAACCAAAAATCTTCAATTTAAAAAAAACCCATAAATTTACAAGAAAATATTCTTCTTCATTATTATTCTGAATGTCTATAACTTTCTGAAGAAAATATAATCTTTGTAAGGTTCTGACAAAATGTTCCAGGGTACCTCTTTAATTTTAAACTTTGGACATCTATTCTTCAAAATATAGGAGCTGTTACTGAGGAATTGTATTCCTGGAGGAAAGCTGCATTCTGGTGCTTTTAATGAAAAAATATATAGCTGATATTAACAGATGCTGTAGAGTTTGATTCTGTGGATGTTTGTTAATTCGTAACAGCAGGAAAATTACACTTATAACATCAGCCACTTCTGTGATTGCATCCTGTTTAAGTGAATTTTCCAGAAGTGAAATTCAGTTGAGTGAAGGATGGTTAAGAAGTAAAAGATGAATTAACTGTTTAGAAGTAGAAGAGAGATTACTTAAAAAATTATAATAAAGATATTTTATGTTCTAAAATAGAATAAACTTTCAACTGAAATCTTATGTATCTCAATAATGAAAAGTACATTGTTTCTGCAGTAACCAAACAGTTCTTCGTTTTGTGCTTTATGTACAGCTGAAACAGAAATGTTTGTAGAACTTCTTCCCAGGAAGAATGAGAATCTGACATATAATCCTTTCCTGTGTAATGCAACCCAAACCAACTTACTTTCTAAAAGCAGTTTGATTTTTATCTTGCTTTGGTGCTATCAGATAGCAACGTGCTCTCTAGGGGCACCTTTCATGCTGAGATTGCACCAAACAGTGATTGCAATGCTGAATCAGTCTGTAATCAATCTTGCATCCTACAGATCTCCTTTGTGTGTTTTTTCTTTGATCACTGTCTAATGGGAAACATAACACATTAAAGAATAATGAAGCTTCAATATAATTGTATCTTTTCTGGAAAGCCTCTAGGCACCCTTTTGCACCCTCTAATGAAATTATTCTAACCATCCATTTTTATTCACATAAAAATTATATATGATTATTAAGATTTCTCTTTACCGTAAGCATGTTATCTTTTAATATACCATTTATCCAGTCTTTGACTACTTATTCCTCTTTTTTCTACTATGTTAGCAATTTGTAATTAATAGTTATTTTGGTCTTCTTATATGAGGGGAACTTTTACTTTCATTGATTCAGTGAGTGCATTAACAGTTTGCCTTCAGATTGTATTAATTTCATAATATGAGATAAATCTGAAAACACTCATCACTAAACCTAAGTAATTTTTCAATGAAGAATTTATTATTTTATCCCTTCATTAATTTTGATACGCTCCCTACTTTGAAAGCTATTTTATTACTAAAATATTGGACAAGAAATGAGAAAGTATTTTGTTAAAATTGTATCAATATCTTTAATTAAATTTTTATTTTTTTATTGTAAGTCTTGAAATGCCTGTGAATCTCTAAATAAGTATTATTCTCAGTAACAAAATGCGCACTATGTCTAGAGGGAAGATGACCAAACTTCTGTTTACTCTGTTAATTTTCATTAAATAGTGGATGTGTTTTATTGTTCATTTAGGGTAAAGTAGGCAAAACATTACAAGACAGCATTTAGAAAGCTATGGGTTTTTTTTATTGGCTGAAAACACAGGATAACTATGTTTGAAGAAGACAGTCCCCTTTGGAATTATTCTCAATGCCTTAGGGGGTTGGTGTGTGTTCTCTTGTTTTTGTCATGCGTCTTTGTGAGAGTACTTGTTAGATGTTACAATAACGAAGCTATTGTTGTTGCTATGTCCCATAATTATTTTGCTCTTTCTTTCTGTTGTTGTCTGCTCCTAAATCTGAGTTTTTTTCTCATTTCTTGTAGTTCAAAAAGCATATATTTCACATGGCAAAATGTCAGGAGGGACATCCACATTTATAGTGGAAATGCAAATTCCTTTTTTCATGCCTGATGTCTGCAGTAGTGGGAAAAGCATTTCCTTTCAAAGACAACATTTCCAATCAACCTTTGAGATATCTGAGTCTTTTATTCTGCCTGTGGTTTTCTGTGGTTTAATTTTCATGTGTACAAATCTCCAGAGCTAGCCTGTCAAACTATATGTGGATGCTTGAGGAAAATTCAGATGTGAAATAGTGAGTACAGCACTAAAAGCATTGAACTCTTATCAGCTCTAAAACAGAAGAGCTCTGTGTTCCAATAGCATTATGGTCAATGGAGCAGTGTTGATTTTTACAATCAGATCTCAGGCTAAATGACTGGAGCTAGTAATAAATATTTAAATTTTTCAGAATTCAAAGTATTTCCAGCTATGTCACTAAATTGCTTTCTATGAGGTTTTATCAACTTCAACACTGCTTCCTAAGATAATCTATTTCAAACATACTGAGAAACACATCTTGAAGTTAGATGTTACAAGTTGCGGGAACTGGGAATTTTTATTTGATGTGTATTTGTTTGAAAAATTTTAAATGTGGGATATGGGTCTGTGAAAACACAGATTAATAAAAGCACAAATGTGTGTATATAAACATGAATATGAACATAATATGTATATTCATATATACAAATATATGCATTCTTTCTTTTTCCCTGTGTAAACATACTGCTATTTAAAACTAATTCATAGAATCAGAATGGCCTGAGTTGGAATTGACCCTTAAAGATCATCTAATCCAAATCCCCTGTTATGGGCAGGAACATCTTCCATTAGGTCAGATTTTTCAAACCCCTACCCTGCCTGATCTTGAACATTTTCACTGTCAGATCACTCGTAACTTCTTGGCACCTGTTCCACTGTCTCTCACTGCAAAAATTTTTTCCTCTGTCCAATCTAAATTTCTTCGAGTTATAAACTCTTGCCTCTAGTCCTGTCACTACAGACTATAGTAAAAAGTCTCTTTTAATAAACCCCCTTTCGTAAAATGAAAGAACACAACACGGTCTCAATGGAGACTTCTATCCTTCAGGTTGAAGAACACCAACTCTCTGCATTTTGTTTACCATTACCTCTATCCAGCTCCACACCCAAATATCTTCCTGACACTTCCAGCTTTTAATATCTTCATTGTCTTCCCCTTGCCACTGATTAATGTGCATTGCTTCTTGTGGTGGATTGTTATTAGCCAGCTGCCAGACACCCACCAGCCCTTCTCTAACTCCCTGTCTTCAGTAGGACAAGGGTGAAAAAGCTCATGGATCAAGATAAAGTAAAGGAGATGGCCTACAATTTACCATTACAAACAGAAGAGAAAATTTGTGGAGTTTATGGAAAATTAAAGTAGATTTGGGTAGTAAGAATACAAAAAATGTAAAACTATATCATTCCCAAACCCTCTCTTTTTTTCAGGGTTACATTCTCTCCTTCATAGGCTCCTCTGCTACTTCCTCTAGTCATTTTCTCTTGATACAGACTAGTCTGATCAGTCCTATGCTCTGTCATTGAGTAACCTTCATGTAGTAATGATATGAATGAATAAGGACCACTTGCAGTAACATAATAAGTTCTGAACCAAGACTGAATTTTGGATGGAAAGTTTCGTTTATGCAGGTCCGTATGTAGTGTAGGAAGAATGCTGTTTACTATTTGGTATCTAAAATGCATCTGAACACACTATATATAGTATGGACATTATATTTTAAAGGAGGACTATCACTCTGAATTCAGAGATTTTATTCAGCTTCTTTGCTAGCTTAACCTAGCTAAAAACACTATACTACATTTCAATAACATCCTCTCATCTTCTACTTCATATGTTACTGCAGAAGCTGCACTGATAGGATGAAGGATGTGACATAGCTGACCTAGGCAGAACTTCTAGTGTTACACAACTGACAGAGGCGAACATGCTGGAACTCCTCAGCTGCAAGCCTTGGGAGGAACAAGATGGCGCTGCTGCCTAGAGGGAACCGAGCGTGTTTGTTTTGCACAGTCACTGTGACCAAGGATACCCTGCTTGCCTTGTGACTGCTTTGGAGGTGGTGCTGACATTTGCTTTTGCTTTAACCAATCAGTAAGCTCCTTGTATAAGGTATTGACCAATCAGCAGAAGATTCTGGTATGTTCCATATAGGAAAGTATAAAAGCATGTCAGTAGGTACAGTAGAGAGAAATTTTGCTTGCATTAGGCTGTGTCCAGTCTCTCAATCACGGTAATAGGAGATATAAAACTTCCTCCCTTAGAGTTGTACCGACCAGTATTTCTCTATATCAGGTTGTTCTTTCTAAAGGCCTTTAATTTGCTTTATATTGAAGAAGTAAGGGATTAAAGTTGTTTGTTTTCTGTGTCAGTAAGAAATACTTCATTTTCTGTGCATCTGTGGTATTTATTTTGGAAGTAAAAATAACAAAAATCCCTACAATACCCCTACTTGTAATGAAACAGCTGAGAGACAGCTTCTCTGATTAATTTAAAATTAAAATTTTATTGCATTTTCCCTTGTGTGGTAACATAAGGGAAACTAATATTATTAATACTCTGTAATACACACTTTACTTTATATTCCTTCAGATCGGTTTTATTGAGCTGTAGTTTGTAGTATGTTTTTCATGGACCTTTTAAATAACCTTACTATGTAAGAATTTTAGCCTCATTGTTATTTGCTATAAAAACCTTCAACTTAAAAAAAAAACCTACCCGAAACAAAAAGACAGAATGTACAAAAAGTACATTTCTTTTTGCAGGTTCTGCAAATATAAGGATTCATACACTTGAAAGCAAACTTTCTTTTCTCTGTGTTTCTCAGCATATTATCTAAGCCTCTGAGTTAATTGTTTGAAGCAGATTCAAATGCACTATATTAAATTTCCATCTGAAACGGTATCATTAACTGCTACAAAAGATTGCACTCTGATGAAACCATTCAGTTTTCACTTGATCACATTTAGCATTTCAATGCAAGTGTGATACCTCATTTACCTTGATGTCTGACCTCTGAAAAGGTTTGTTTTTGTTATTTCTACATGATGAAATCCTGTAATAATTTCAAGGAGAAAAATAAACCAAACTGAAATACAATTGGCTGTTTTGCCTTTTCTAGACTTATTGCTGGTAACATATATATATATTATATAATGGGATTGCTTCTGTAGTTTGGTGTGATTTCCTCATTGTTGTAATTTCTTACAATGTTTTAGCATGAAAATCAGTGTTTTTCAGATTTATCTCCAATCTAATCACAGAAATTTATTTATTAAATTTACTATTGGTAGTGGCTGTTGAATGATAACAATACTATGCCCTTTTAATGAGAAGGAATAGAAGTCTTAAAAAGAAGAATGGTATCTAGATCTGTTCCATAATTTTTGATGATTTCACTATTTCAAGGCTTCAAATTTAATATTTCTAATAGAAGATAAAAAATATCAAATGTCAATAGAAGCTAATATTTTTAAGAACACTGATAGAAGAAAGTATGAAATAATTATCTCAGAATGTAAAACCAGTCAAGTTCACAAACCTAATAATGAAATAAAAACTGTTTCTTCAGCAATACTCATCTACAAATAAAAGCATAGTCAGAGGATGTTGAGTAATTTTATCAGGATGAGAAACTCGATTTTTACTATTTCCTTGAAGAAATAAAAAAGGCACCCAAAAATATACAGTAAAAACATTTCAGTTTGTTCCTCTTCAAAACAGCTTGAAGGAATAAAGCTGATGAGCACAGATCAGTACTTTTTTTAGTCCAAAATCCTATTGGGATTTTTTTACATTGCTGTGTGAAGAGTTGAGCAACAGATTAGAAGCCATTGCATAAGTTTAACACTAATTTAATCCTCATGTCTTCATGAATGTCACAGCATTTTTAAGATTTCTTTGTCCTGCTATTAGCAGGTACTAATATTGATTATGTAACCACTGAGTTTGTCAAAGAACTGATCCTATACAACAAACAAATTGAAGGTAACTGCTGACCCTGCAGCTGGGAAATTAACTATTGGAGAAGCTCATAAAGTTGATTAAGCTTGAGAACAGTAAAATTTGTGTACCTTTATGTGGCCACTAAGTAACCACTGGTTGCACCCTCATCAATTTGTTTGATGAGTTGCTTAGTCAACTGGCTTGTTATGCAATTTTAGTGTGTAGACCATCTGTCTGAATGTAATTTAAACTTAGAATTACGAAGAACTATCTGGAAAACACTGTTTCACTGTGAATCTTATTTCCATGGATTATAAGAGACATTACTTTCACTCTCCAGAATTTCTGTATCTAAAGGAAATAACAGTGCTTTCCCTTAAGTGGTAATGACTACATTTCCTCTAGAAAATTAGAACCAGTTCTAACTATTTAAGAAAACATACTCAAGTTCATCTTGCATGGGATAAAAACAGGATTTCGGCGATCATGTCTTGGAAAGCTGAAAGTGAGAAAAAGGAAAATAAAGCATTTCTTAGGTTTTTTGGTTTTTTTTTTTAGAACTCTCTTCCTTATTTCTAAATAGTAATCTATACTAAAATAAAATTCTTTAAGCATCATGAAATATGCTTTTAGATGAGAAGTTTTAGTCCACATTATACAAGAAATCAGACCAAAAATGTCATAGCATACTTTTAATGTTCTAAGATGCACGAACTCATAGAAAAAGAAAAGCAAGAAAGAAATAAAAAGGCCTAAAGGCTAATGTTCATGTACTATTGCAATCCATTGAAACATAAAGCAGGTTCCTAAAAATGAATTCAAGAATGCAGATATGCCTAGACTTGAATTAGGCTGCCTACCTCATTCTTTTGTTTTCCTTTCCTCAATTTGTTTGTTTATGAACTTTTTCTTTTCTTATCCTTTTTTTCTATCTATTTTTAACTTGTTATTTTAATACATATTTTCTCCCTAAATTATCCTAAAAGGAATGTAACCCAAGAACTAAGAAAATACAAGCCTAAGTTTCAATTCAATGCAATTTCAGTAGATTAATTTGCAAAACTGTATTATAGAATATAGTTCCTTTCCTTACTCTATCTACTCTCCAGACAAAAAAGCTTGGCATGTCCATTATGCACACTGGTAATTTTTATTCTCAGTTCATGTGGTTTGTTAATATCTATTGTAATGAAGTGTAGTATGTGGGAAAAGAGAGTGTTCTAGATATTCTTTCATATTAAACTAAATCCTTGCTTTAACACAGTGGTTACAAAGCATTCACTTTGAAAAGCTGGAGACTGTTTTATTCACAGTGGTGCCTTGTCTCATAAAATCAATTGCTCAGACTCGTCCTGTAGTACACTAAGCAAATCCTTGATGGTTTCTAGAGGCTTTACAGTAGCCTAGGAAATGATGCACTGCTGTGGTATTTTACACTTGTAACATCAGTAATAGAACTATAGCTACAGTCACTTTAAGCAAGCTGTAAAGATAATGATACAGTGGAAATACATTTTCTTTCTCCCTCCAAGGATAGTTTCTGAGGACTACAAAGGGTTATATGGACTGATGAGCTTCCTCCTGTAAAATATTGTGGCTATCACAGCACAGAGCTGGAGAAGCTGTATACATTCTGTGCTTACCGATATATTCCCTTAAGATATCTATAGCCTCTGTAAGAAGATAAAAGTTCCAATTTAACATTATATAAGGAAGGAGTCAATGAAAGCAAAGTGCTGAAAGACATAGCACAACAAAACATGATTTTAATCAATATCCACTCAGGCTGGGAGTTAAATCATTGAAAAACTGTGTTTCTCACAACAGAGAATAAGCACATTCTTACATTTGGGTTGAATCAAGTAATTATCTGACATTTTGACTATAATCCTTGAAGCAAACTCAGTACAGAGCACTCATGCAGACAAATCTGTGCTTTTTCTTCCTAGCCTTCATTTACATAGTGCACAATCTTTATTTCCTTTTTTTTTTTTTTTTTCAAAAGGACAAAATCAAATGTATAAAGGTAGTTAAGCAGTTTTGTGAAAGGCAATCAATTAGTTTCACAGTTTCACAAAGAGTCTCAAGCATGACAATGATCACTCTCATAATGATGAAACCTCTGCCTGGCTCTGTGAATTCTCAAAGCCAGTTATGGATACTTAGGTTTCCAACTGTCACAGAAATCTTACTTTTTTTATTCAAGCACAGTGGAGCAACTTCAACAGGAATGATGAAGGACACTTTCTTTTTCAGCCTTGCCTACTTGTGATTAACTGCTTTTTTAGCAGATGTGCACCGATATAATTTCAGACCAAATCTGAAAGTCCGTACTGCTGAGTAAATAGCTATTGATTTAGCATAGTAAGATAGTTTCTATCCTTTTTCATTGATGTCTTGGAAGCAGAGTGATATGTATTTTACAGGAGGAATTTGGCATGGCATGACCAAATTTTTATTTTAACGAATGAATCTTAGTTGTATTTAGATGAAATATAGATCCAGAGCTGCCCAACTCTGACAAAATTGCTTCAAATAATGACAGCACTTTCAATGCTTAAGTAACTTCACAGCCAAAACTCTTTTGTCTGTAGACTACCAAGTATGCAAGCAGCTCTGCAGTATTGTTACTGATTTTTAAATGATACTTCAGTGTCAGCCACATTGAGAACTAAAGTGCTCTTTTCTTCTGGCTCACGGACTTACCTGAGGACTCAGTGGAGGAAGAAATAAGCTCATAAAACTAGATCATTTATTTTGAAGAGGAAAAAACATATAGAAATGCCTTTGACTTCAGTCTCCTGAAGTGCTAAAAAGGGAAAGATCAAGAATAGCATAAAAGAATAAGAAAAACAAAAAAATACTGTTCAAAAAGTGAAGTCAAACAAGCTATACATCTAATTTTTAAACTGACCGTTTCTTTTCCACTGAAACACAGTCTGTCTGCCCTGAGGGAGGAAACTGTCTAGTAAAGCAGTAGACAGCAAGCAGTAAGAATACTTTGCTATTAAATACATAAAACTATCATATTTGGGAATTTTAAGAGTGTAGGTCCTAGAACTATAGTGATATCCCAGGAATCTCTCCAGCCCTTTTGGAGTTTATATATGATACACATACACAATAGAGGACAAACAGTAATACAAAAATTCATCATCTAAGGTGCTATAAATGGCTGAAACTAAAGGTTTTCCCAACCATGTTACATGTAATCATGAACATGCACATTATACATTTAGGTTTCCATTTCCAAACTATACTATTTTTTGTAGCTAGGTGTGCTTATTTGTGCATCGCTGTCACCACTACCAGCATGTCATCCAAACTAATGATGCAGCAAAATGCTTTCATTGCTTTTGATGCTGTTCTGTGAAATTACTTTATAGGAGAAAAAATTACAGATTTTTTAAGGGACAGAGCCTTGAATACTTGCACTTTTCCTCAAAATTGATTTATATAATATTTCTCTGTGATTATTACTGTGAAGCAAGTATATTTATTTAGTATATTTATTTGGCATAATTTTGAGATTTTTCATGGATCTAGATTCAGCATTTCCATTAAACATTGATAGTGGCTTTTACATGAATTACATGTTAATAAGCAATTCACTTTATCAAGCAGTAACCAGCACTGAATTCAAAAGTATTAATTTCAACAGTTATTGTGGATTATTGTGGATTATTGTGGATTAGACAGCAACACCATGTGCATTCATGGAAGACTAAAATTACAAACATCATAATATTCACATGTGAAGTAAATTGGTTTTATTTCATGAAAGAATTACAAACATCCATGAAGCTGAAGAAAAGACAGTCCCTATCATGAATTTTCCTATGTACCAGCTACATGATGTAGCATGAAAAATTTTTACTGTATTTCTTACAGTAAGGGCTCTAGGAGCCCTCCTGCTGGAGGCTGATATGCAATGGCTGGGGGTCAGCACCAGCAGAGCCATAATCAGTCTTGTCCTCCTGAGTCCTGAGTGGCGAGGCTCCCAGTTGCCTTGAGAGTATGACAAGGGACAACCTTCTGCCCATGGAACCAACCCTGGCTGGTGAGTACCGGCACTATCACCAGCTGGGAGCATTCCCCATGGCTCCCAGCATGTTGTCCCTCAGAAATACACTACCTACTGCTCTGCACTGACAGCCACTTACTGTATCTTTTCCCATATGTCATCTTTCAAGGATGTTCTCAAGAAATTGGTGGCAGTAATGCTTCATTCTATAGCTTCACTTAAATTAATATTAATTTTGTGACATGGCTCTGACCTTGTGAAATGCCCTTCAGAAGGTTAATATGAATCTCCAAAGCCTCTTTGGGTTTAAGTCCAAAACCTGGGATTATTCCAGTCTAAATCAAGGCTGTGGATTAATGAACATAATTTAAAGTTATTCATTTAATTGCAACATTCTGGCATCTGTTCAGTTTAAATTCAAGTTTGACTTAGAAAAAAAATATTTGCTTTCAGTTGATATATTTCAACTTATTAAAAAAATACAGACGTTTTCATTATAACTACACCATTGAAAACTGCACATTAAAAAGGAGAATGAGTATAGTATGTTTAGTGTTTCCTTTTTTTTTTTGTTCTTCTGTTTTGTACAGTTAGCTTCATCATTAAAGCATTGTTCCCATTCATTTAATGTTCTTCATACAACAAAACTAGTTTTCACATTTCTGACCATCTCATAATTTGGAAAACTATAAAACTTGCATTAGTTCCATATTCAGTTGAGGCTTTTATAATTTTTGTTATTGATTTATTATTAATTTTGTTCTAGTAGATAGCAGTCAATGAGATTTCATTGTAATAAAGGTTGGTGAAGTATATTTTGTAATCTAAGTTTCATTGCATTAAGAGCTGTTCAGTGCACATGATATATACATTATGGTCTCCATAGAAATATCCATTAGCTGTTGTGTCTGTCATTAATTAGTTTTCAGAATTCAACATTTATTATGTCCCCAGCAGCACAACAGAATCTGACTTTCTTACCATTACAAACCTATATTACAAGGTGATTTTAATACTTCTGTGAAATTTCAGTCTTACTGAAATTTACCACAGAACGTTTCAGCCTGACTACAATTATGTATTCAATGTTTGTTAACATTTCAATTATTAATAAAAGAATTCAAGACAAGAATCAGTCACAGCTTCTTTGTTGGGGACCAAAAAAGAAAAAATTACATTTATAATAAAGTGAATCTGTGAGAAATTATGAAAGATGAATCAGAGCAGTTTATATTAGCCACAGGTTTAATGACAGTGTTGAATTTAAAAAGAGTGCTACAAATCCAAGTTTACCTTCTTTCTGACCCTGCAGGCAAATCTCTTTTTTTATGAGACTATTGATATACCTTCAGAATGTTCTAATTTTTAATGATTAATGCTTTGCAGTAAAAATGTTTTACATATTACATTGATCCTTTTTTAGTAGTTGTACAGTCAATAATATATTGGAAGAACTGAGCTTTTTCATTACAAGATTAAGAGAGTTTAACCACTTCATCATACTGATAAATAAATAAATAAGCAATGCAGTCAACCAATATAAGAACCTCAATACTTAAAAAAGGCAAATCATGCTACTTCCCTCTTTCTTTTTTAATATAGACTTTGAAGGACATAAGCAATCAGCAATTTCAGGATTTTTAAAGGACAGCAAGTATTAATGGATTGGTTTAAGTGTTCAGCATGGTTTGGGATTATGAGACCAAAAGGTGATAAAAGGACCTTCCTACTGGAAAAGGACAAAGCTAAACTAGGAAGATAGTGCATTTATATCAGCATTAAGAATGCATCCCATTAGATCTAAAGTTTGTGGAATCGGTTTTCTCTGAATCTCTCAGGGATAATTCACCTAAATTAGCATTAGCTTTAGGAGGGAGACGTGATCTGAATGCTGTTCTCTTAGTTTATTCAAACAGAAAAACCCCCAAATTTAATTTATATAGTGACCTTTGTAGCTTCCAGACTTGAATGATTTTCTTTCATTTCAGTCCTTGGTAGACTCTAGACAGGGTCTACCACTTGCAAATGGTGATTGTTTTATTCACAGCAATAGACATAGAGCCTTGAGGTTCTTTTATGCTTCTCCTATAACGTAAGTGTAAGCATCAGATCAAATGTTTAGAAAGATGATGACTAGGAAACTCAAGACCTAAGAACTCTATTCTTTCTCAAGTTGCCCGGATGCAGTATTTGTTAAATTAACATATATATGAATGCATGTAACACTAATGTAAGAATAGAACCAAAGTGTGGGAATATTTACTCTGAATATCTATAATGAAGTGCAGTAACTGTGATGAAACTCACTCATATTTGAAACACTGGAATACACAAAACAAATAGACTTTATCTTTTACTCATTCTTCACTATTCTAAGTGGATCTAAATTCTAGTATTTTGATAAATAGCAACAATAAAATTAAACAAAAATCCCTGAGATCCAGAATAAAAGCAGACCTAGTCTGCCTCAGGCCTCAATTGCTGTCTTTGTCTTGCTCTGAGAACTTGATGGCAGTCGTTGACTCCATAGCCTGTGCCCATCCCCCAACAATTCTACTCAATTAGCCCATTCAGACAAGACTCCAGCTGGAGTACCATGTCAAGATCTGANGTGGGAATATTTACTCTGAATATCTATAATGAAGTGCAGTAACTGTGATGAAACTCACTCATATTTGAAACACTGGAATACACAAAACAAATAGACTTTATCTTTTACTCATTCTTCACTATTCTAAGTGGATCTAAATTCTAGTATTTTGATAAATAGCAACAATAAAATTAAACAAAAATCCCTGAGATCCAGAATAAAAGCAGACCTAGTACATTTATTAAAAACTTTGAATATTTTAGTCATTTACAGAATACCAAAGACTTCTTACCTCTTAAATTCTGCTTTTTGGTTTCTAAACAAAATTTAGAAACGCATGTGGGCTGCAGCAATCCCAAGCACAAATAGAGGCTGGGAAGGGAATGAACTGAAAACAGCCCTAAGGAGAAGAGCTTGGGCATGTTGATGGATGAGCAGTTCAACATGAGCCAGCAATATGTATCCTGAGTTCTATCAAAAGAAGCATGGCCAGCTGGTGATGGGAGGTGATTCTATAACGAGTTGGAGTTGTTCAGCCTGAACCAGAGGAGGCTCTAGGGAGGCCTTATATTGGCCTTCAGTACCTGAAGGAGACCCACAGGGAAAGGACTCTTTGCAAGGGATGATAGGAAGAAGGGTGACAGCTTTAAACTGAAAGAGGGAAAATTTATATTAGATATTAGGAGGAAATTCTTACTGTGAGAATGGTGAGGCCTAGGATGGGTTAGCCAGAAAATTTGAGGATGCCACTTCAAGTCCAAGTTGCAGGGGTTTAGAACAACCAGGTCTAGTGGAATATAACTCTGTCTGTGCAGGGAGGTTTGAAAGTTCCCTTCCAACTCAATCCTTTCTATGATGACATAACCTTATTTGAAAAAATACAAGAATAATTGGAAAACTGAGTGTGCCAAAGTTTTTTTGACAATATTATAAAGCTGTAGACTAGTTACTTAAGGCTTTTAAATTTTTTTATAGTAAGGAAAGCATTCAGTGAATAAACGATACGTTTCTAGCATCTGAATTTCAAAAACCTTTTTCAAATTATTATCTTTAAGCAAAATTTTGCCCAAGTTTTCTTCAAAAGACTTAGGGTGTTTGATCAGATTTAATTATTTTGCTTTTCATAAAATACCAAGTTTCCTCTGAGTTTGTCTAACTTTCCATAGTAGACAACAGGAAGTGTACAAAGATTCAATTCTGCAGACAGCTGTGTGTGAAACTTCACAGTATTGTTTCACAGATGTTAGTGTGAATATTTTCTTAGGACTTGTACCCTGTGAGTTGTCACCTTCTGCTCTACTTCTGTTCTTCAAAGTTCATTTTGAGTTTCTGTTTCAGAGAAAAGTGAAAGTGCAAATCAAAGTTAAGTCAAAATCACTTAGGTACACCTGGTTGCATGGCAAAACTATGAAGATTGCCTGGTATTCTCCTGAAACTACAAATCATCTCACTTCATCTCCAGACTGTAAGTAATTATGCATGAAATTAAATACTATTGCAAATAAATCTCTAAGTAAATGAACCCAAATTACACTTTATACTGCAGATTCTGGTCTGACAATCTGTTTCAATATGTCTGTATATCCATATGTTTGCAGGCTCCAATCACATGGACTTCAAAATAACCTTTTAAGAATAACATAGATTCAAGAAGTATTTCACAAACATTCATAAAGGACTTCTTTTAACTTAATATCTACCAAGAAAGAGATCAGCATGAATTGAATAAAATGCAATTGTATACTTAATGCAAAGAGGGTATCTTAACACAGCACTAATATTAAATCGGTGACTATCAAAGATTACACTTTGTTCAGGTAACAGGGGTAAAAGTGGTTTATGTTCCTAAAAAAATGTCTACTAAACTCTGAAATGAGGCATGATTTAAAGAAATACTGGAATTTTTTTGTTCTGTATTTGTTTTAGGGCTGCATCTAGAGTCCTGTTCCCAGTTTTGGGGCATCCCTGTCAAAACCTCCATTAATAGTCTGAAGGTTATCAGGAGATGCTGAAAGTAGTGAGGTTGTTTGGCCTGGAGAAGAAACAGCTTTGAGGAGAGGTAAGACCAAACCTGCCATTGGAGGAGTCATCAAAAAGACAGAATCACATTGCCTTGCATTGATAGCAGAAAGATACTATGCATTGTTATAAATTGAAACAAGGATATGGTTGAACTGAATAAAGGAATGACATTTTCACAAAGAGAACAGGCCAGAAATTGAAAAGGCTGCTCAAATAGGTTTTTCAGTCTCTGTCTTTGGGTCTGGTTGGACTGACACCTGAGCAACCTTGTGAGATCTCAGAAACTGTCCTGCTTTAATGCTAGAGGTTGGAGAAGAGACATAGAATCATAGAATGGTTCTGGTTGGAAGGGACCTTAAAGATCATCGAGTTCCAACCCCTCTTCCATAGGCAGAGACACCTCCCACTGGATCAGGCTGCTCAGTGCCT
>VZTY01028667.1:37116-55858 GCA_013400935.1 Turnix velox | reverse complement strand
AGCATAGTGAGATACTGGAACAGGTTGCCCAGAGAGGCTGTGGATACCCCCTGTCTGAAAGTGTTTACGGCAAGGATGGACAAGGCACTAAGCAGCCTGATCTAGTGGGAGGTGTCCCTGCCTATGGCAGGGGAGTTGGAACTCGATGATCTTTAAGGTCCCTTCCAACCCAAACTATTCTTTGATTCTTTTAAGTATTGTACCTTTCTAACTGGGAACATCTATCTGCAGTAAAACATTTTAACCAAATCCAAGTATTCAATGACTGAGTATCAGTTTCAGTTATGTCATACATACCATTCGAGCTTTTCCAACTTTTTCCAGCATAAATTAGGGTTGCCTAAATGATGCACTAATTTATGCAATCGTCTCTCAAATAGCATGACATTAAGACTACAGTCAAGAATTTGGAATCCACCATTTACTTACCTTCCTCTTCTGATGGCTAGCAATGCTCATTTTAATTCTTCCTCTCTGCTATGTTAATACTATTAATTATTTCCTCCATGAGGAGTAAATTCCATCTGTTTCATTCATTTGGATCTAAGAGACTGAAAATTTAAACTTAAATCTAGAGAAAATATTCTCTATGCTTACTCACACTTCTGGATCTTAATGAAAATTATTCAGTATAGAAAAGGCATACACATAGCATAGATACTATGAAATAAATCAGCTCCTTTTTCCTAAGTAAAAATGTAGCTTTAAATGACGAACTTTTATGGCATATAGGATCCACTGTAAACATAAAGCAGTCTACATCCTGACTAGCTGAAGATCTTCAGGCTAATGCTCGTGTTTCCAATCATTTTCAAAACTGCACATCTTTAATTTGGTATTCAGAGTGCTGAATGAGTAGAATTCAGATGAAAACACGAGAGTTAGGCTTGTAAGGGATTTCTCGATAATTTTGTAGTGGATGTTAGTTTAATTTGCTTAGAATGAACTAATTTTTGTAAAAAAGCAGAACATATCATATTTTCCTTTTATTAACTGAGTATTCCCTGTTTTGTAGCTTGGCTGCTGAAAAATCAGATTGTCACAGCATGTTAGTACCTGCAAAAGTCAAAGATGTTTTTTATTAAACACTCTACGCCTGTCTTTGTATAGAGCAGTAGATCAGCACAGAGACATTCTGTCACTGCAGGTTTGCTCAAAGGCTCTTGAGGCAATGGTGTACAGTCCTTGCTATAACAGATGGTCTTTAGCTGCAGTTTCCCATTTTGTGGGAAAGAGCTGGTGCCACACAGTTGAGGATTTGCCTTGAGCATGTCCTTACAAGACTTCAATGGTCTACCTGTCAGCCTTTCACTATGCTTTTAGTGGGCATAAAAAAATGGCTTAAGGCATTCATGTTGTTCATCTTATGTGCCAGATGTCCAGAGCAACAGAGCTGAGCCTGCAGGAACCTTGCTGTGATACTGAGCATTTGATACTGATGTAAAATAACAGTATCCTAGATTGAGATATTACTAAAAGTCTGAACTTATTAAATTTACCATTAACCACTTTTTATCAACAATTAATTATGCCAAATGTAATTTTTATACCAGTCAATATTGCCAGAATTAAGAGCATATTTTAGCAATATTCAATTTTTCTTAGAGTGGCCTTGATTAAGAAAGCTTGTATTTTAAAATTTCTACTCAAATCTGAAATTAGAATTCTTATATTTTTATTTTTTACCTCTTCCACTTCAGCTATTAAGCAACTGTATTAGAAATTAATTTTTCCAACAGTGTACTACTCTAGTGCTCTATTTATGATAATCTTGGACACCTTAAAAGTTTACAAACTTAGTTTAGCTGAAAGGAAAGCAGTTCTAATTTTAATGACAGATGTAATAAATGGGTGAATTAACTTTTTTATTGTGAGCATGTGTTCTTCACCAGTGGGAGTAGAATGAGTGCAGAGTTTTTCCACCTTAATCAAAAAAAGCTTGACAGAAAAAAGGGAATAGAGATTTATTGATATATACAGTGGAGAAAAAGAATATCTTTATACAGACAGACATAGACAGTGGAGTTGAGTGCACCCTCAGCAAGTTTGCAGGTAACACCAAGTTGAGTGTTGCAGTTGACAAGCTGGAGGGATGCAATGTCATCCAGAAGGACCTGAATGGGCTGCAGAGGAGGGCCCATGCAAACCTGATGAAGTTCAACATGGACAAGTGAAGGGTGCTGCACTTGAGCTAGGCTAATCCTCATTCCCGATACAGACTGGGAGGTGATGTGATAGAAAGCAGCTTTGTGAAAAAGGACTTGGGAGTACTGTGGGATGAAAAGCTGGAAACGAGTCAAAGCATGCACTTGCAGCCCAGAAAGCCAACCATATCCTGGGCTGCATTAGAAGTGCTGTGGCTAGCAGACTAAGAGAGATGATACTGTGTCTCTACTCTGCTCTCATGTGTCCAGATCTGGAGCCTTCAGCACAAGAAGGATATGAACCTGTTGGAGAGGGTCCAGAGGAGGGCCTACAAGGGCAGGCTGATAGAGTTGTGTCTGTTGGGCCTGAAGAAGAAAAGGCTCTGAGAAGATCTTACAGTGATCTACCAGTATCTGAAGGGGACCTACAGGAAAACTGGGGAAGGAAGTTAATTTCAGTTTAGAACATTTGCTCTATTTACCTCAAACCAGGACAGTCTGTTTGCCAGAAGCAACAGGACGAGGGGCAATGGTTTTAAACTAGAGCAGGGCAGGGTTAGATTAGACATTAGGATGAAGCTCTCTATGAGGGTGGTGTGGCACTGGAACAGGTTGCCCAGAGAAGTGGTGGAGGTGCCATCCCTGACTTGATGAGGCTCTGAGCAACCTGACCTCGTGCAGGATGTCCCTGCTCACTGCAGGGGGGTTGGACTAGTTGACCCTTGAAGGTCCCTTCCAACTCTATGATACTATGATCTTTTATAGCAAAATGGAAATAAGAAAGTTGTAGGTAGTGAGTATATCATTTGCCAACAGTTGCTGGCAGTCTTTCTGTTGTGCAGAATCAAAAGAACTCCCACAGCACACTGTGCAAATCCCATGCACAGAGAGGTTCTGTCTCCCTCCTGTGTCATGGTGCCTTCTGTGCTCTGTAACAAACCAAACCAAGTATCTTCTCCTGACAGAGGAATGCCATCACTTTGATGATATCCTTTAGAGCACAGCACAGACCAGTATGGGACATTCCAATATGTTCCCTCAAAGAGTTGTGTGCATAAACAGCAGTTACTCATGCTAACACATGGGCTTTTCAGACCTTAAGTAAAGGGCTCAATAAAGTAGACATGACTTGCCCAAAGACTCTATCTCTTTATGTCCAGTGACTTCCACAATGTTCTTAATACACTATAGACCATCGAATAACTGCCTTCCTGTCCTTCATGAGCCTGGAAATGGGTTACTTCCACTTTAATCTTACCAGGTTCTGAGATAAGTCTGATATGTCTGCATTTTTCTGTATCCTCTTTCCTGGATCTTTTTTCCCCCCAGTTTTAAGATCTTAAATACTGCAAATCATCCTTTGCTGCAATGGCTCCACCTCCTCTACTTGTCAGTTACCCATATTGTTAATGAAGATGTTGAATGGGATTAAAGCCAATATTGGCCTCTAAGCACACAGCTAGTTACTGGCCTCCAATTAGACTTTGTATCACCAGTTATCACTCGCTGGACCTGCTTTGGTCTACCCTACTCTCTGCAGATTGTTTTACTAATTTTCCTCAATTCTGTAGCAATCTTAAAAGAGATACACATACACAATGGGGAAAATAATGTCTACATTTCAGTACTTATATTCTTATTCTTCACCAGTGCACCAACTTGACATAACAATGTCAAGTTTTTGTTTACTACTTATATTTAATTTGACTTACTGTGCTTCTAACAGTGCATAAATTATATATAAGATGCAAAATATTGATGCTTTTTAGCAAACAACACTTTTAGCCATTTACAAATTATTCAGAATAAATGCATAAAATTTATTTCCTATTGCAATAGAAAAATAACCTCAGTATTTCACTTCCTTTTCCCCCTGAAATTGCATGTCAACTGCATACCCTGTCACTTGCATAGATGCATGGGTAACTCCTCTCACTGAAAAATTTATACAAGATCAATTTAAAGTAAAATAAAGGTTTTCCAGTCTTAAATTAACAGTATTTACCCAAGTAATTTTAAATGGTATTTAGAAAATCTTTATGTGGCATTAGTGTCCATTGGAAACTTTTCCTACCACCATCAGTTTTTCTGCATCTCTCAACACCTAGTTTCACTCTGGCCTTAGCCACTAAACATTCCTACTCATCTCCTGCATGAAAACTTACAACCTCATCATATTTTCTTTCTTGCTCCTAAAGTCTTTTGTTAATATCTTGTATCTACTAATATGGTCTGCAATAAACCTAGACTTCACAGCAGGCTGTGGGGCTATAATCAAACAGGATAAAATGATATTTTTTAATAAAGAATAAAGCACATGCATATTGCTTAAATTTTAACATTTCCTTCCTAATGATGCAACATTATCAGCAACTTTTTTAATACATTGTGCATTACTATAATGAAAAGAATGTTATGAAATGGATAGACGTTAATGTTACCGTGTATTTTTATTATAATTTTTTCAGTAAGCTTTAAAAAATGAGTAAAAATTTCTGCACTAAAGATAATGAGAAACAAATAAAACATCATAAATAGGAAGTTCTAATTCAAACTTGAGTGTAACTAGATGTAGTTAGATTAGATTGTTGTGAACAAAGGAATTTTTGGAAAACAGATCAACAAATCAAAATATCAGCAAATAACAAAAAAACTATCCTAACTTCTTTGTGTATTTTAATTTTTCAACAATAGCTTGAAAACATTTCATTACGTGAAAACAGTTACAAGACTATAATTTAAAATATTTTTTCTCACCCTAGATAAACTGAAAATAAAAATTAAAGACCATTTAAATGAAATTTAATGATAAAAGTTTTATGGAGGACACATAAAAAGGCAGGAAATACATTTTTAAAATGCAGAGGGTTGTTTTCTAAAATAACTTACATTTTTGGAAATATGCCTCAAATACCAACCAATCTTCTGCAAGGCATTAATGTTTGTTAACTTAAGCAAACTTTAATCTAAGAGATGTGCCAAAACACAATCAGTTTTTATCCTACTTTTGTGATGCAATAAAACAAAAACCTTTAATAATATTATAAAATCTGAGCTGAAAGACTGTAATTTCTCTACTAGAGAAGTCTGTAATTTATACTGAAGAGGGGAATCTTCAGAAAGAACTGTGACCACACCTACTTTTAAAAAAGACAGTCTTTTCTGTCTTTTTCAGTCTTTTCTGAAAGTTCCTTGGGAACATATATAGTGTTTCATCTTTCAAGAACACTGTTCTTAGGCTTCAGTCTTGCAAGACAGTCACATGAAAGAAACCATCAGAATCATCCTCAGATAATTTTTTATGATTCTGTTACAAACTTAACCTTAAAGAGGGATATAGTTTTACAGAGAAAAGTGAAAAATAGCGAGCTACACATTTAAAAAGCTAAAGGCTAACTGCCAGCAAGAACTATGATCTGAAACAGTTGACAGTCATTAGGGAATATTTGCTACACTGTGTTCACTTCCTTCAGTGTTGAAGTGACAAGGCAGAAGTGGTGTGGGGGAGGGAAAAAAAAAAAGTGTTTAAAAAGTTGGTGATTTCTATCAATATAAAATTCAAGAGAGTTTTTATACTTCCTTGTGAAAGAAGCAGACAAATTCATACACATTTTCTATTGTAATTAATACTGTGCAGAGAAGTTTTTAGTAAAATAGGTAAATATTTCAGTGAACAATCCCGTAATTACAACAATACCTCATCATTAAGAATTATATTTAGAGATAAAAATATTTTCTAAGCAGTCCTTCCATTCCATATTTCATATATAAAATATTTGTCTCTATGTGGCATTAACACAAGAATCACAGTGCAGTACACTCTGATCTAATAGTGGCAAATACAAAAGAATACACTAATACTTTTTTAATTTGCACTAGGTTTGAAAATATTATATTCCTTTGTTATACAATATAGCAATATGTTATTGAATTAGATGCTTACTTAAAAAAAAATACTATAGTACCTTGCTTTCATTGTGGAGATTTCAGCTATGGAGTTTGCAAGCTTTTGATTATTTTAATCTTTTCTTTATCATTGACTAACAGGTACCAGACAGCTGTGTTGAATTTATTCAGGCAGATGTCCAGTAACTAGTCATTGCCACATTGGGTATCATGGGTAATGCTGCTTTTAAAAATCTCTGCTGAAGGTGGAGCAGTAAGAAGAAAGTAAAATAATAAGATTAATTTTTGTTGATATTAAAGGCAAATATGCTTTGTAGTTTTTTAAAACTCTGGCGCTTGCTCATTTTCATGATTGATTTCTCTTCAGTTCCTTTTGCTTTCAACCTCAGTCATGTGGAGGAGGCTCTTCTCTCGACCTTCTTTTCCCACTTGAATTGGTATGCTATTCTATGAAGGTATACAGTGTTTAACATGCCTGGACTGGAACCTAAAAGAGTAGAAAAATCATCTCTATTGTTTGAACTAGTTTTGGGGAGAGTTAAACAAATCATAATGGAAACACACAGTGTCTTGCAGATACGGTAGTGGGCTACTTGTGCTTAAACAATAAAGAGGGTTAAGTAAAGCCAACTCCTCACAGCTGGGCACCTTCTATCTAAGGTAGATCTGTGTTTTAATTTGCTGACAGAAGACAATTTGGTCTAGACTTACAAAGCAAATTCTGTCTGCATGTAAAGGTGGTAGTAAGTCTGTGCAATTATATTCTCTCTCTCAACAGGGTCTGTTATTTTAAGCTTAGAGTTGCGCCAACTGCAGTCATATTGTGCTTATGAACCCTGAAGCTTGCAGGTAGCAGACTCATGTCCATTTAGAATGTATAGAATGGTCTCCTGAGGATGTCTCCAAAGTAATTGTTAGCATATATCAGGTTTCTTTCGATCAATTTGCCTTTAGATATTGTTAAAAAAGAGAGTGCTGACTAGTTTTTTTGCCAGATGGGGATCTGTCCTTATGTGAAAAATACTCTGCTTTTTACAGTACTAGTTTATTGTTGAACAGGTAGAGAAAAGAACTGAGTTTAGATTAAGTCAATCAGAGCTGGTTTTGATAAGTGAAAAGATTACATTAAATTAAAAAAGTAAATTAAACAAGATAGAACTGGAAAATCTCCTGTTAGATTTGCTTTGGTATCTTGAAATAAATCTCGATAATTAATTTCTTCATATTAATTCAAAATGCTAGTTAGCTAGTATATCTGGAAATCACAGGCTTTCAATTCAGGAGCAAAGCAAACCAAATGAGGAAGATTTTCAGTGGAAGACAAAAGCACATTTTCCACCAATCCCCAAATTACAGGATTTGGAAGACAAAATTGATATATTTGCAAAACAGCCTTAAATACATTTAGTTTCAGTGTTGGATGGTATATATTATCCATAGTATACCCCGACTAAATTTTGTGGGGATTTTATGGACCTGCTTTGTTTGTATGTTTATTCAAGGCTAAATAGTAACTGTAATAGAGAGGGAAAGCTGTACTCTTACCCTTTGTATACTGACATAAAACACAAGATTTATTTGATATGGAAAGTGGAACAGAACATCTTTGCTTTTTCTTTCTTTCAGCTGCACTAAATGTTGGCACTCCATTCATAGCATGACATGAGCAATAAGTAATTCTCTGCCCTTGTTTGATCTTAAAAGATGCAAAATTATTTATTATTGTTGCGGCAGTTTATAGTAAGAAAAAATAAGGGTACTGCTTATGGCTCTCTTGAATAACTTTTGCTGAAACACTAGTAAACTACATCACTGTAAGAATAGCAATGTGGCTTTTACAAGGCAATCATGACTTCTAAAAACAAACAAATTTTATTTTAAAAATAAATTACTTCAAAAACGTCCCATGGAAATAGTACTATACCTGTTTTCTCTTTTTGGATTAACCTTATGTTTTTAAAAAAACATTCCCCGTGAACCTGGGAGAAAAGTATACAGGAAGCAAGTTGCAGGTCCTGCGCTGAGGAGACAAGCTCCAGCGGAGGGCAGCCCCTGTTGGCGAAGGGAGGGAATCTCGTTAATAAAAAGCTGGCAAGCTTTCTCCCGCTACCAAAAGCCCCAAAAACGGCTTTTGGGCAGCTCCGGGAGGAGGTGATCAGTGACAGAACGCCGGGCGGAGCCACTATCCCCGGCGGCAGATTAGAACGACCTGTCACAGATAAAAGTGGCCTTTCAAGAACGGAAGCAAGGTGGGGAGTGGGTGTTTCCTGTAATTTGCGAGGGTGGTGGCATCGGCTGTGTGGAGTTAACGATGGTCTTCCCCCTGGCGGGGCGGGAAAGGCCGCGGGAGCGC
Organism: Turnix velox; assembly: GCA_013400935.1. Lineage (NCBI taxonomy): Eukaryota > Metazoa > Chordata > Aves > Charadriiformes > Turnicidae > Turnix > Turnix velox. The sequence continues at coordinate 47,455 of VZTY01028667.1, read as the reverse complement.
AGAGAGACCTGGTACGGACAAGTGCAATGTCCCGGGGAGCGGCCGTGAGCGATGCCGGAGCCTCTCACTGCTACCGAGGGACAGCTCTGAGGGGCCGCTGCGCTGTGAGTAGCTGAATGAGCTGCTCAGTGCGGTGTCGGGGCCCCGTGAAGAAGCGGAAAGGCTCAGGTCCATCAGAGAAGCTGAGGCAGAAATAGACTTTTTGAGCGAGACCTTGTACTCATTAAATCAAAACCGGTGCCCCGCTCAGAGAGGAGCCAGGATTATGGTGCCCCTGCATCCTGCCCTTGTCAGGCAGAAGGCAGAGTTCTTTTAAGAAAGAAGCTACTGGAGCAAAATTGGAGGTCAAGGTAGAGGGCGAACTCCCTCCCTGCCCACCTCAGTACCTCGATTTCCTCTGAACAACAGGCTGTTGAAGACTTAGCAAACAAAGATGTGAGGAACGACCATTCCCCACTGCCAATGTCTTTTCAATTGAGGAGGCCAGTGGTTCCAGTAGAAACCTTGAGCACAAGGAGAAGAGGGTGCGCTGTTTTCACTGGAGATTCCCTCCACAGGGGAAGGGAGGGCCCGATGTGCCCACTCACAGGGTGGTCTCTGCCTTCCTGGAGCCCGGGTTAAGGATGTGACCAGTAACTTCCCAAATCTGTTACAGTTGTTTGACTGCTGTCTGCTGCTTATTTTCCATGTGGGTGGAGAGGAGACTGTAAACCATGGGTGATCAAAAGAGACTTTAGAACCTCGAGAAATGTATTGAAGGGATCTGATTTACAGGTTATTTTTTCCGTCATGCTTTCCAATGGGAGGAAATTACATTGGAAGGCACAAATGTGTCTAATCAATCCATATGTGGCTCTGTCACTGGTTACCAGCATCTCCCTTGTGGGGAAAGGCTGAGGGAGCTGGGTCTCTTTAGCATGGAGGAGGCTGGGGGTTAACCTAATTAATGCTTATAAATATGTAAAGGGTGAGTGTCAGAAGGATGGTGCCAGGCTCTTCCCAGTGATTTCCAATGATAGGGTAAGGGGCAACGGGTGCAGGCTGGAACACAGGAAGTTACATATAAATACAAGAAAAAATTTTTTTCATGGTGAAGGTGCCAGAACACTGGAACAGGCTGTCTAAAGGGATTGTGTCGTCTCCTCTGGAGACATTCAAAACCTGCCTGGAGGCATTGCTGTGTGACCTGATCTAGGTGTTTCTGCTCTGGCAGGGAGATTGGACTGGATACTTTGAGGTCACTTCCAGTCCCTTACATTCTGTGACTCTGTGTGTAATTAAATTTCTAAAATATTTGGGTTTACCCAGATGCATTTGCTTTACATAGACGTATTATCTTCAGTGTTATTAATTTAATCCGTAATTTATACAAAAACAAACAAACATGCACACAAAGATTAAAAATGGTGCAGAAATACCAATCAACGTGCCATTTTGAACAGCTGAATCTGCACGTAGAAACCTAATTTGCAGTAAATTGTATTACATGCACAACTTCTTCAATATTCAGGAACTGGAAAAAAAATGAGAAATAATGATACGTATCCTACCTGATCCATTGTAAATCCAGTAAGTATTTTTCTTTACATTTTGGAAACATCCTGTTTTGCTTATTTAATTATTTGTGTACATGTTTGGTATATTTGACTGGTTGGAGCATTGAACCCAATATCTTAAAAGTATCATAGACAACTCTCCAAAGGTCAGTATGTCATGTTTATTCTTTTAATTCCATGAGTCTGCATGCATGTTCTCTTAAGAACCAATTCTCATTTCTGTTCCTCTATCCTACCAGTGTTTTTATTGCAGCACAATTTACAGATAAAGTGTCAATTAAAAATAGCTAGTGAGCTAAACATCACTTGGGTTTCCTTTATCTTATTGCCTGAACAGAAAGAAACAAGCAAAGGAAGGTTAACTAGAGAGACAAATCTTTCACCAAAAAAAAACAGTTTCCTCATGTAGTTAATAGAAAAAAAAATCCAGTTTTATACTAGCCAAGCTCTCTGAGGTCACCTGAGGTATATCTCTGCTTGTTGTCCTAAAACAAGACAAGAAATTAAAAGGAAAAAAATGGGGTGCTTGAGAATAGCTAAATCAAGCAATTCTCTAAATGTATTTTTGACTTATTGAATAAATTAGGTGTTTATGAATAAATTTAATTTATTTGTAATATATCTTCACAGAGTTACCACTGAATTAGCTGAGGGAATCGGCTGTGTTTTGCAGTGGGTACACTGGAGGTGGTTGGAGCTTGGTCTGTTTGGCATGAGGCAGTCCCAGCTTTTAATAACAGAGACAGCTCCAAGTGTCCATGCTACCATAGGGACCCCATACCACTTAATACTATTTCATTGTGCTTTCTACATAACATCTGTCTAAATTAAAACAAGATTTTTTATTCTGTAAGAGCTACTGCAGTTTTCTGTGACATTCAGTAAGAATTTTAGCTCATGTCATATTTGACTTTCGCTTGCTTATATAAATACATTTAATCCTAACTTTCAATGAGTTTTCCAATAACATTTGTCAAGTTACTGAGCTCACAGGGAGAGAATGGTTTCTCTCTAACCAAGGCAGAAAACTGAAATTCTAAGGACAGACTCACAGTTTTGTGACTTGGTTGCTGCTGCCTTTCTTTCGATCCATAACCCTGAAGGTAGCTGAACTGCACTCTTGAAGAAAAGACACTTGAAGCCATCAATAATACATGTGAGAAGCTTTCCTGTTAGAAAGAAAGGCAAAAAGTCACAGAACCACAGCACCACAAATAGGTGTTGGAACGGACCTCTGAAGTTTATCTAGTCCAAACCTTATGCCAGAGCAGGTTTAGCTGGAGCAGGTTGCACAGGAATGAGATTGGTTTTGAACATCTCTAGAAATGGAGACTCAGTACCTCTCTGGGCTGCCTGCACCTGTTCTCTGTCACTCTCAAAGTCTTTCAAGTCTGTGCCTGTTACCTCTTGTTCTGTACCTGGGCATCACCAAAAAAAAAGGCTGGTGACAACTACTGTTTAAGTATTTATAAGCATTGATAAATTACTCACTCCAGCACCTCTTTTCCGGATTGAAAAGACCCAAAGTCAATAGTGTTAGAAATACTTTAGATTCTTAGGAATGGTAAAGTATCTGCTTAAAAATATTTATTTATTGGTTTCTAACAAGAGTTTTAACTCCTTAAGCTGCCTTTAGCATGGAGATTAGACCACTACATGGATTATGGAGAAACCATAATCTATTGCTGATTTATAAACCTGAGGGGTTTGTTTGTTTATTTGTTTATTTTAATTATCATTGCATAGCTGGAAATACAATCTTTTAAACATTAAACTATATTCCTGGCTTCTAGTGTTCTTATTTATCACATGAAGAAGGAAGACTTGAGACTCAGCAAACATAAAAAATTACTCTTGTCATGAGATTGTGTACAATCAAAACAGCAAGACAAGACTGAATAGAGTTAGGTTAAGGCCTATCCTGAAAGAAAGTGGATAACAAAAATGAGATTATTAATCATGGGTTCTTGTTTCAAAGTGTGATATTTATGTTTTTTTAAAATGTACAATGTGATTGATACAGAAACTGAACGAAAATCTTAAAACCTTGTTTTAAAGCAAAATCTTGTTTCTGAATTAAATTTGTACTGAAACTATTAAAACAGGTCAATTTAAATTTCTCCTTTTCCCTCATACCATCAGTTAAAATTAGAATGTTTATTTCATTCTCTTCCTAAAGTGTTCTGAAATATCCCTGCTCTGTTAAATAGAGTGGGAAATCCTGCTTTCAATGTGGTTAATACACCAGCTATTTACAGGAATGATAACACTGATAAAAACCTGCAAGATTAGAGATAATTATAAATGTGATTCCTAGATTCTGCTGCAATTAGGTGTTCCCTTTACTACTACATCTTTCTTTCAAGTGTATCTATAAAGACTTCGAGATCCAGATTCAAGCTAAGTATGTTGAAAGTCTGAAATTCATGCTTAAAATAACCAGAAATTTCTTTTAAGTTGTTTAGACTCTTCTCTAAGATTTACTATAAAAAAAATATCGTAGTGCTTGTTTTCAGCCATATCTGTATATCAGCTCTGGCTAACATCATCTTGCCCATATAAAGATGTGCTTGCAGATAGCGTTTTCTATGGTATTCTTGACCCGTGTTTAGTTCACCTACACCTACAGCTTAATTGAACACAATCCTTCTTGCTGACATGGACCTGGACTAGGGCACATCAGAGGCTAACCAAATTTGTCCAATTTAGTCATAGTTATTTGATTTAAGTAGTAGTTGTTACCTTTACATTCTTTCTCTTGACATGCAGATTTAGAGCTTTTTAAAACCCACAGACTTAAAGTTAGAGCATTAATAACATAAACTATGCTGAATCACTCTGTGAAAGTCCAAGCAAAGCAAGCAAATTATCTTGTCATAATCAAAATTACTGACTCTGAGATAAATTAAAGGGTCAGATGTAAAATATGCGAGGTCTTTCCTACACTTAGTAATAATACATCTGATTCAAATGCGTACAAAGTTCTTCATCAGGAATGCTGACCAGAAGACCACTAATGGAATATACCTCTTAGAATATTTTAAAATTAATTTCATATCAGACACAGTAAAAAAGTTGCAATCAAAAATTAAAATGTTGTCCAAATTCGATAGTTCTGGTGGTTGATGAGGGTACCTGTAATCAACTAACTGGAAAATGGAGCTTTGACTCAAGAATGGCCGTGTTCTGGCCTGTTCTGTAGATATGAAGTATGCTACTAACTAAGCACTTCGGAAAATCCTTGGACTTCAAAAAGCAGCAAAAGAAAAGCATGTAAGATAAAAAATTCTCAGAAAATATCCACATTAATCAATGTTAGATATGTCTGGGGACAAGTAAAATGTCTTGAATTAAATTTTCAGATTACCTGACAGGTTTAAAAAAACAAACAAAAAACCAAAAATAGAGTGATTAGTTAGTTGCAGGGTTTTTGTAGCAAATGAACCAGCGCGAATAGAATAAAATGTACTAATGAAAATTACTGAAAATTACTTATGAGATTGGCTTTAAAGAAAAACCCAACTGTTTCAAAGCATACAAGAATTGACCCCCCAAAGAGCCTTTGCTAGTTAATTCACAGTATCTATCCATTTAAGAAAAATGCAGCCATTTATCATTGGAATGCACTGACTCACCTTGCTGCTACTTGGATTTCACATCTAATTTCTGCTTTCCATTCTCACTTAAAAAACCGGTAACAGATTAAAAAGAAGTTGTAATCGTATGTGAAAACTAAAAACATCTAAAGTGTGTCTATTCCCTTACCATTTAAGATACTACATGTCTAATGCAAGTGCAATGCTGTCTCACAAGAAGTGTAAATTAACTTCACATGAGATCATCTTGAGACTTTCACCTAAATCCCTTCATTTAAGCATTATTAGGATCCTTTTTGAAAGGATCGGTTTTACCTTTATATTCTTAGTATTTTCCCTATAATGACGCTTCCATCTCTTCTTGCAAGCTATCTGGAAGGAGACATTCAGAAATTATAAAATGCATTTACTGTCACTGGAGGTAAACATACAACTTTTGCAGCATTCTGAGTACTTCATGCTTCTGGTAAGGTTTCACATTTACTCAGGATAACACAAGAAAGCTACAAAAAATACACAGTGTGTGCTGAGAGTTTCATGAAAGCAAACTGTTTTGGCTTTATTCATTGTAGCAAAATTTGAAAAGCACAGGAGATTCTACTGTGAGGAAAAGTTAGAGAGTGTTAGCAATTGACGATAAGGAAGGAATATATAAACCCATATATTCTGCTAATTTAAACTTACATCCCAATAGCTTCATTGTAATATCAGAAAACTGTTGTAGCCAATAGACATCTATAGTATAGATGCACAGAATGTAGAAGACAAAAAACCAAGTCAAACACGAAGATCCCCAATTCAATTTTTATTTCCTGCTTTTCACTAAAATTGAAACTGCACTGATAGGAACTAAAAGAAGTGTACATTAAAAATGTCAAATGTAGCTCTAGTAATATCTAATTTGTTGTTTTACATAAGAAACCAGACATATTCACATGAGCAAGTTTACTGACTATACTTGAAAATATAATGAAAGACTTGGATTATTTTTGTCTTCTGATATTGGTACTATTGAAAATTTGTGTCTTTGATACTGCTTTTGTTGTAAAATTTTCTTTCAAGAAAAAAAAACAAAACAAAACAAGACAACAATAACAAAGTTACAAAACCAAAAGAGAGAGCCAAAACCTTAAAATATTGCATACTAAGGGAAAAGGATTTACTTCTATAAAGTGAATAGTTCCAGAAGTGTACTGTAACCAAACTGCAGTGGCTTATGAGTTTAAACTATTTTCAAACAGTAACTAACAAGGCATCTTAGAATAGATATTATATTGGACATTGTAGACATTGTTCTGGACAATGTGACTTTCAAGCATTAATTTGTTGTGAAATCCACTATTGCCAAATAATACTAGCTCTGATTCACTCGCACAATGAATGTATGATTCTAGCATTATTCACTTGAAAGGAAACACTTCAATTTTGATCTAAGTTTGTTAGTTAAATCCATGGGATTATCTTGTCGAAAGCGAAACAAGCATTATGGAGTAATTTTCTATGAAATGGTGCCAAATTAATCATACATACGTCATAATCAGGTTAACAATGTAATGAAACAAAGGCTAGTGTTTTCAAGTAAAAGTAATTTTCAGCCTTGTTCTAATTGTCTTAATTGTCTAATTGCTTTCATTCACCCTGTACCTGAAGGACTGGGTTTTATCCTAGAAATTGTTACAAAACCTGATTGTTGTTGGTTGAGTTATTCAAGGCATTTTTAATTCTGCAGGATTCAATTTCTTGTTTGTTAGGCTTTAATATAGAATTTGATTTATTGAAGTGGTTAGAAAGTTTCCTCACAAATCCTGAATGTACTGTAAATGGGAATTGACAGAGCTTGTATCTGAAACCCATTGCTTAGAGCTGTAACTTTAAGCTTCTCCTTAAATCAATTATTGCAAATCTTCAATTTTTAAGACATTGCTTTCTAATATGTACTATTTTAAATGGCATGTTAGTGCAGTAAACATTCTAAGCAAAAACATCCCTCATCTGCTCCCCTACAGAAAGCCTCTAAACCCACCACCCTGAAAGTGCAGGGTGGGTTTTGTTTGTTTTCTTCTTTTCATACTGATCTGCATTAAAATGTAGCTTGAAGCATGAAAGCACATTAATTCTGTGTGCTTTCTTAATTATAATTCTGACTGGAAATAGAAGAAAATTCATTACCTACTTCCGAGTAGAAAGTGGAAGGAAGTTGCCAGGATAATACACTGAAAGGGATTTTTGTTGTCTTAGAGGTTTTTTGTGCTTGTTTTAATTTTCTCTAAGAGGAAAAAAGTATCAAAAAAACCCCCCAAGAAAACAAAAACAAAACCAAATATCCCTACCAGATCTATGGATTTGTTGATGGCATTTAGAGTCAAAACGTCTAAAATAGTCTAAAATCTGTCTCTCTCTATTTCTCTACTGCTCATTCTGGTACTGCCATTAGGTCATTAAGACAACAATAATGAAGAGGTATCTTCATCTATCCAGAGATTGCAAAACTAAAAGAGCAGAATTTGGTTACTTTGCTCTTACTCATTAATAGTCCCTTCCTCATGAGCATTCTACAACAGAAGTAGAAGTTTTTTATCACTGTTAAAGCATCTCTATTCAGCAAAATGCACTTGGAGATTTAGCATTGATTTCCATTTAAATGTACAGATTTGTAGTTTCTTAAGATTCTTTTTAGTAGTTGTTTTTTAAGGACTGTTGTAGAAGAGGTCAAATCTCATATGCTGTCATGATGAATGTCAGAAGCAGGAAAAAGGGAGGTTTAGGCAGCAAATTTTCCTAAGAACTCTAAAGAATATAATCATAGTAGACGTAAGTTATGATGTGGGGAGCACAGTTCAGTGAACATGCCTCACAAAACAGATATTTTTTTAAGATACCTCTTTTTGAGGGGAGACAGACAGAAAGACCTTTCTCAGATGAAATTATTTTGTGTCACTTCTAGTTATTTTTCTTGTATGTTACAGCTAAAGGTCATTGGAAGGAAATTACCAAAAGAATATATTCATTCAAACTGCTAGAGATAATAGATCAGAAGGAAACTACCTTAATTCTTTTTCTTTTTTTATTAAATGTTTTTAGAACTGCCAACATAAATGGGATTTTATTATATCAATTGTACATGTTCTGCCTGGGATGAAGTTAATTTTCTTTATAGCAGATTGTTTTGGATTTGTAACAAAAACTCTGTTGATAACACAGCAATGTTTTGTCTGTTCCTGAGTAGTATAGACCTTCATAGAGTCAAGGTGTTCTCCTTTTCTCAAGGGCAAGAGACTGGGATTGGGTGTAGACAAGATTGTAGGCTCAGGTTGACCAGAAAGCATGGTATCCATGTCATATAACACCTTGTTGAGCAACAGAACTATGTGTAGTCTTTCCAAAGTAGCTTTTGGAAGACTGTCTGGGCATCAGTGTACTTGTGGGAGGTAGTCAGTGATTACCTCACTTTTTATTCTTTTTCTCTCACTGGCTAATCAGTCTCTATCTCAATCTCTGAAGTATTTGACATTATACTCTCCTTAATTTTCCACCTCTTCTTCCTCTCAAATATCTTTACCAAAGATTTAAAAAATTAATTTAGGCGAGGTATTGCCCCCAAAATAGATTTAATATCAAATTATATATTGCCTCCTAAAAAGGTACAGTTAGATTCCATGCTACTCTACTGAAATGGCAAAGTATTTCCTTTCAAGGAAGATATAAAAGACAGTCCGATATTTTGCAGTCTTTCATTTGGATTGCTCAGCCAGAAAAACTTCAAAGAAAAATGTCCCCCTACTCTTCCACTGAAGAAATACCATTAGTCAATTTTTTTTTTTTTGCAAAAGTTTGTGTTTTCTTTTTCCTAATTTCTTACATAGCTGTGGACCATTTATTGCCTTTGCTTCTTTCCATGGAAAGTGTTTATGGAGATTATAGACTACAAAATTAATTTTTTAAAAATCTAAGTAATTCTTAGATTACTTTTATTTTCCTATATTTATCAGAAGCTGAAAAAAAGATTGCAAGTCAAATACTCTTTTTTAACAGTTCTCACTCAAGCTACACTATTGAGAATTTAACCAGGACACTGTTGAGTCACTTGAAAACATTTTGATCTTTCTTTTTATGACTTTACAGTCCAAAATCAAAGATGCCCAGTCATTTAGAGTGTTTTCATTCAAGTACACGTTGTGTTGCCTAGCGTCACGCATTCTATTTCCACTTGTGGTGGGTTTTTCTGAGCAGTGTATCATGCTAATTAACAAACTGGACTGAACATTTTGTTTTTGACCTATGAAATTTGAGTCAGTGCCACATAATGAAGTAGAATTAAAGGTTGGGTGTGTCAAACAGGGAGAATCATGTCAATATAATAATCTTGGATAATCTTGCTGCAAGACAGGTTTTTGTGTGAACACATAAACAAGTAGTAAATTCAATCTATCAAAACAATTGTATTCCCATTCATCAGAAATGACACAATGAGCAGACACCTAGCTATACTCTGCAGCATAGCTCTGGTTATGATTTTAAGTACCTACATCTTGCATTAATGTGGCAGTGCTGAGAGACACATCTTGTGTAAATACAGTTAATGTAAAAAGGTTGCATAAAAGGTGATTTGAGGGACATGAGACAAAACTAATTGAGTTAAACCCCAAAATCTGTTCTTGGAACAAGTTAAGCAATAGGGTGGGCAAAATCTCAGAGTCAGTTGTCATGTTTAAACAAATGAATCTAAACAACCACAAGAAAACGTAGCTTAGATGAACAAAGACTGCAAGTTCATCTGTTTTTCTGTTTCTCTTTATGAAGGCAGCATTGAAGAAAAGCTCTTATGTCTTGTATTCATCCTTATTTTTCCTTGCCTAGTAAGCCCTTGCCGACACAAGAATAATTACAAGATCTTATTGAATGTCTCAGGTTGTCAATATATAGAGCTTCTTATGTAGTCAATATAGCAATAGGATGACTTCTACTTATTTAGTAGCTATTTTAGACAAAATATTTTATTCCCATTCAATTTTTTTCTATATCAAAATGATCTTTTGTATTCTGTGGCAGAGTCTGTATTTGATCTTCAGTTTACCTCCCAGATAGGCATTCTTTCCTTGGTAGGCAAAATATCCATGTGGGAATTTAGAGTGCTCCCTCCTTCAATAATTATTCAGTGATGTCACAGATAAAAAGATTCATTTCTGA
>VZTY01028667.1:0-36605 GCA_013400935.1 Turnix velox | reverse complement strand
TGCTCTGCAAATCACCACTGAAATTCACCATTACTCCTTCAATTTTCTTATTTACATAAACAAGGGAAGATATGTTTCTCTAATGTTAGGTTTAATCTCAGAAAGAGGAAAAACTTAACTGTCTTTCTCATTACAGTGCTGTTAGAAGGAATACCTATATAAATTAAAGCTCTTTACAGGGGGATTAATTTGTTCACTGTCTCTTTTAATAAAGAATTTTGAAATATAAAATGAAAATATAGGGAGGTAGATTTAGGGAAAAAAATTAAAAAAAGCTAAAAAGGTGATTCATCACACCAAGTATGAGACTGGAAAACAGCTTGAGATACTACCATAGGCTTACCATCCTGTAATATACTATAGGATACTCTGAATGCAGAGGTTTGCATATATTTTGAAATCTACTGGATAAATTAACAAAAGAAAACTCTCTCAGGGACTATTAAATGAAAGCATACAATCTGACTTGTAAAATGTCTGAACTGCAACCTAATAGGGAATGGGAAAGCCTTCTGGGAAAGAATCCAGCATGGTTATTTATTATCCTGTACTTACTTTGGCATTTTTCCAAGGCTACTGCCAGAGAATTGCTGGGCATATGCAATTATGTAGATATTTGGACTGACCTAATTTAGTTCCTCTTACATTTCTCCCCTTATACCACAGAAAGTTCTCCATGTATCACCTTCAGAAATAAAATATTAAAATAGACATTGCTGCACAAATTAACATAAAGAGACATGAGTGCAGAATCAGGACAGCATCTGCAATGTTATTTTATAAATTCAGTAAACTCTTCTAAAAATTGAAGTAAGATTAAACTAAGAGTCACAAAGGCTTCTTCTGACAAAAACTTCAGCAAAGAAGAGGAAGAGGTTTATGTTCTTTCTTTCCCTGATCTTATTTCTTGATGTGCACCAGTGTAATTTAAATATTCTATATAAAATTGACAATTATTAAAAGGAAAAGAGATTCCTTCCGAGAACACCAATTATTTGGTGATTTGGAGATTGTTCTTCAGTTATTTAACATGATCCCTAGCAATATATGCTGTGCTCTATATCTGTATGTGTAGAAGAGAAAGTGAAACCTTGACTAAGAATTGTTCTCTACCTTCTTCTTTTAGTAGTTTTCAACTATCTTCTTTCACCTCAGCTAATATGTTCACCTCTGATTAATCTTGATTATAATTGATCAAAAATCATGTCACAATGAGGCTGATTACATATCACATTCAGCTGTAGTGACATTGCTTTTTTAGTGTATTAGCATTTGTAATTGATATGTTGCAATTTTGCTATTTCTAGGACTTTTTTTAGGCAGCTGAGAGACAGTGCTAATGACTATTGCTGGGGAGGATATAACTTATTTCCTCCTTCTCAATGATTTGATATTCATGAACACATAAAAACTTGTACAATAGATAATAATATACACCTCATGTTGCTATCTGTTTTTTATTGCCGGTTTGTTTTGTGTGGGTTGGGTAATTGCTTTGTTGTTTACTTGTTTTTTCTTTCTTCTTACATTTGCAGGAGATATTGTTTACTGAATTTTTTTCTGATTAATTAAATTTCAACTTAATAATGCTCTTTCAATCTTGTATTTGTACCCTGGACACAAATAATTTCCTTTTAGTTGCAGTTACAAAAGAAGTTTCTTCAAATACTCATTTCATTAACCATCAAAAATCTACATTTTTAACACTAGTATGACTGAAAAATCATACATTTTTCAATCTCATTCATCAGAAAATGGATGTGTGACTTCATTTCTTAGTTCTTAGCTAAACCATAGACACAACACGGGGGGTTTGTACCTCTTGCACATTGAAGAAAGGAAAGGAGAGATTTAAGAGTATTGTATGCATGCATAAGTTCAAATAGCCTTATGACTTCTAAACTGCTGATGAAGATCAAAAGAGGAGTTGAATTTTCAATGAATCTATGTTTGTTATTTAAAAGAATCCATGAATACGAAGAAATTTTAGAATCGAGTATGTAATTTGGTCAAATGTAATACAACAGAATTGTTTATATTATTCTCAGGAAAATGAGGCAGCCAACAAGTAGCATAGCAAGCACATTTCAAAATGGAAGTCAAGACTCTTAGGTTTGTAATTGTCCTGCTGATGCCTGTGACTTAATTTCCTCCTTAAGGAAACATACAGCCCTCATTATTGTATGAAGCAAGGTTTTTTATTAATTTCATTCTAGAGTAAATGAAAACAGCATGCTAGTAAACACATGATAAAATACAGAGAAGTTAGTAATACTGGGAATAGTTCTCTGTCCATTTCTTACAAAACAGTGTTTGCTCAGACTGAATCTATGTGCTGAGGGCCTTTATTAAACATCGCTAGAAATTACTTTTTATTTTAAACTTGTAACTTCCTCTTATTACACTCAACTTCAGTGGGAGCAAAACTGTTATTTCAGATCATCGTGAGGCCAAAATCACTCTCCAAGAGTTGGAGTTCATCTTACTAACTTTATGGTTAGAATATTTTTATAACTACCTAGTTAATATTCTCCAAGGCAAATTTTTAAAAGACCTATCATTGTTCCAGTATTTGTGATCATAAAACCTGTTACCTGGATTATTAAAAAAAACTTGGCTCTGAACTGAAATTTAATCTGGATGTATACTTCACATGCTTGAATAGTAATCCATTTGCCATGCTCTCTTATTTTCACCTTGTGTACACTTACACAAAGAAGATGACAACAGAAAATGATTGACCTCTCTCTAGAAAGATTATACAGAGTTTCAATTCAAAATGGGTCTCTGCATTGTCCCAGCTATCTTAAATAGTACTAAATCACAAATTACTAGTACTCTGACAGACAATGATCTTTAAGATTTTGAAGTTTTACTGTTTATTACCCCTTTGTTGACAATTTTTTGAAAAAATCATAGTGCAACTGAAATGAACAATCTTCATGAACCATAAAGTGTCAAGTATTTCATGCCATATATTTTTATTATTATTGAATATCTACAAAAATGTATATTTATAGAAACAATCCATGGATTTCTTTGAAGTAATATGCATATAATGAATCACCTGAAAAATTTAAAAGGAATCTGCTTTAGATGGTATACACAGAAACATTAGCCTCTCCTAAAATTCAGATTTGTTTCTGAGGAATTGGTACTCCTAATCTTAAAAGGTCTGCTGCAGATTGGCAAATTTTAGTGATCACATACTGTTCTGAATTCTTTAGATCCTGGCACACAAAAAAGACTCCTCTGAGGAAAAAAAAAGAAGGAAAAGAGAACCAGTCTTTCCTACAAGTTCCATCTTAAATTCGCTTCAATGTCTTGAATCACTTTTAAGATAATGTTCAGATAAGAGACAGTTCAACTTAAGTGGCTCCTAAAAGAGAGTTGAGAGTACAGAATTTGATAACATGCTAGCATCTGACTCCCATTTTAAATTGCAATGGAATATTTTACCCAGCTCTGTAACTTTCCAAACCCAGCATTCTTATCTTTCTGAATGGACAAACATGTTCATTAAGAACTCAGAGAACATAGTATTTTTTATTACTAGAGAAGGAAGAGTAGACTGAAATTTTTAAGTTTATGATGATACAAGGTGGCAAAATACTGAGCATCATTGGGAAGGAAATTGAGAACACGAAAAAACATGTTTTTCTTTAGAAAGACCTTACATACATCCTTGACTACTACAAATACTCAAATCAAGAAAATCTTGCACACCAGATACTGAAAAAAGTACAATATTTAGTAATATTGATGTAGGTCATAGACATGTCATCTTCTGAAAGACATATGTAATTTATCCATCCCATGAGATGGTTTTTCTTTTGAATCAGATATGTTGTACTTGAATCAGTTATATTTCTTACTGAAATACATGTGCTGACTATCAGAACATACACTACACTACATTAATCATTTACTCACACCTGCAAATAAGAAATATTTCATGTTGAGACAGATATGTATCCACTAGCAAACCAAAGTAAATTCTTATTAAATTAGAAATGTCCCTTGTTGAAACAGATGTTTCACTTTTTTGTTGTAGACATTCTATATCAAAAGATATAGCATTCACTATTCTATATATGTTGTCTTTGAGATTTTTCATAGCAACAAATGTATTGTTAACATCAATGACTATTTTATATTTATACTCAAATATGTTGTCTTGCTTTAACAGCCTGCTTCCTGATAAAAGAGTATTTCTACAAATTCCCTATTTAATCAGCTAAAGAAATGTATCAGAAAAGTTCAGAAAGATATTTGTTGCTTCAAGTTTTCAACTTTTTTATTTCTCACTGTCTAAGAAAGTCACCTACTGGAGTAAATCATAGAATCACAGCTAGTTTCAATTGTGAAAGGCCTTTAAGATCATCAGGGTCAGTCATTAACTGCCAAGTTCATCCCTGAATCATAGAATCATAGAATAGTTTGGGTTGGAAGGGACCTTAAAGATCATCGAGTTCCAACCCCCCTGCCATAGGCAGGGACACCTCCCACTAGACCAGGCTGCCCAGTGCCGTGGTCCAGCCTGGTCTTGAAAACCTCCAGAGAGGGGGCATCCACAACCTCTCTGGGCAACCTGTTCCAGTGCTTCACCACCCTCACTGTAAAAAATTTCTTTCTTATGTCAAGTATAAATCTACCCCCTTCCAATTTACATCCATTGTTTCTAGTCCTCCTATCCAGTATCATATTAAAAAGTCCTTTCCCTGCCTTTCTGTAGGACCCCCTCAGAAAAAAAACCCTTCATAGTCTTCAAAACACAGATGAACAGCTGCTGAAGCAGTTATAGTTAGCCCATGGTTGGGGGGTCTTGAACAGGCAGAAAACTGCTATGGTGGATTGATACTGTCTGGCAGACAAATCACATCCTGTTGCTTTCTTATTTCCCTCACCTTGGTTACAAAGGAGAAAGATTAGAAAAACTAGGGATGAGAGAGCTTTTGGATCAAGGTAAAGATGGGGATATCACCAATTACTGTGGAGGGCAAAACAGACACGAGTTGGAGAAAAATAACTTCCTTTTTTTGCCAATTAATATTCAGAGAAATTACATATATGTTAATGATATCAGTTATCATAGTGGTGGCCACATCTATAGAACTAGATGTGACATTTTTTCCAATTCCCATCAAAGCTGCCTGTGCTGAGAAAATCATAGTATTAACTGAGATGTGTCTTTGATCTATACCTTTTTCACACTGAGTACAGAGACTTTTTCTAACCTCTATCTAGGACAGTCTCTCCAGGTTAGAGTACTTCCATAAATACTCCTCAAAATATGAGCCTTCTAAACCACTAATAACTTCATAAAATTTAGATCATAAATACTAGAATATAAGAAAACCAAGAGAAAAACAAGAGAAATTATCATTATATGTACTGGCAGAAAAGTATTTTTAGACTAAATTAACAGCTAGACCTTGTTGCCATATAATGCAATGTATTTGATCAGTGTCAACACAATTTTATTGGGCGTTAGATATTTTAATTAAGCATAAGATGTCCATATTTCTTTCTCTCTTTTTCCTCTCTCTCTTACTCTTTTTTTCTCTTTCTCTCTTTCTTTCTCTTTCTCCCTATCCCTCTTCCTCTTCTTCTCTTCCTTCCTTTCATTCTTTCTTGCTTTTGATCTTTCTTTCCCACTTTCTCCCTTCCTTTCTTCCTCTCTCTCTCCCTCTTTATATACTTTCTTTGGGTTTTCATGATATATCAAAATTGTTATATCAGCTGCTTTTTTTTTTAAGCAAAGTTCAAGTATGAGCCAGCATTTCCTTTGCTTCTCAAAAACAAAGCCCAGATTATTTCTTAGATGCCATTCATCAGTAACTTCAAATAGAATTTTCTTTATACTAAATCCAGGTAAAAAATCCCTCTAGGTGCTGGGCTTTGACTTCCTAATTTTAGCTAAGATCTCATCTCTTTAAAGACTTTTCTGCAGAGACAGAACTCTTGAACATGGATTCAGTACCTTCTCAGTCTCTTTAGCCTCACTTCTTTTTTGGAGAACATAATAATTTTTCATAAAATACAGTGATCTTCTTTCCTTCACCAAGTTTTTTAATCCTGCCCTGTGATATCTCCCTTCCAGTCTTGATCAATTTTTAAACCAGTCTATTCAAATTCTTATACTCAGATGTCTGGGTAAATCTTAGACAAATACTACATCATGGACACTGGCTTTTGCATTACTATGTTTAACTCCATTGATCTTTTCCAAGAAAAGTGACAGTTTTGAATATGGAGGTTATGTTCCCCCTTCTCCAGTCAGTAGGAACTTCACCAGTCTGCCATGACCTTTCAAATATGAGCGACTGCCATGGGTACTCCAAAGTACCCATGGGTGAATCTCATCATGTCCCATAGACTTGTGCACCTCCAAGTTCTTCAGGTGTTCTCGAACGTGCTCTTCACTCACAGGAGGTGGATCTTTCTTCTCCCAGTTTATGCTCTTGGTTTTTAAAACTTATAAGATAGACTTTGTAATTTCTAAGGCTAAGAAACCTAAACCATTGTAATAATCAGACTTTAATCAGATGCTGAATCCTTTTAAGAGAAAGGATACATTCATGGGAAATTCACTTTTTCAGTTTTTTTCATGTCAATTCACTTAAAGCTGAAAGACCAGGATATTACTTTTAGGCTAGTTAGAGTAAGAAAGGTAAAAAGACAGAATTGCTTAACAAGAACACGAATTTATAAGAAAAGTAATAAACAATGTATATGATTTTAATTCTGGAAATGTTTTCTTAATTGTTGTTTTCCTATTGGTGGCAAATAGAAACCACAGTATGAAAATGTAAGCAATTCCAATAAAGTAAGTTAGTAATGTGCGCCTCAAGAAATACGAACTAAAACTTTGCCATGATTTCTGAATGTGTGGTGATGCAGTCTTACTATGTGTAGTCTGCAATTCAAATCCTCACAAAAATAAACCCTTCCATAAGCAATTTCCCTTTCTGGGAAGGAGCATCTTGCAACACCATTCCTGTCAGTCTGCAAATATGTCTTTTATGCTTTCCAGGTGTGTCAGTCATACCTTGTAGTAAACTGAATAAAGTTAAGTAAACAATCCACTCACTGTAACAATTCTTCTTCCACCCCAGCTCTGAAGACAAATGAGAGAAACAGACAGGGCCATCATCTGGTTCTGTAAGAGCAACAAGAACTTTATCTGTAAAATTAAATTAGGGAAATAATCTCTTTTGCATGCCTGAGAAGAATAAATAAAATTTTTGCTATGTTTTACTGCTAATCTACATAAAGCATGGAAATATTAATATGGTTTAATCTTAGCTTTTTATAAGAGTATGAACTTCTTATAACTCAGGATCTGAAGAAAATAAATAAATAAATAGTTTTACCACTAACTGTTCAGATATGAAAAGCCACTGGATAATCAAGAATTGACTCATTTGATCAGTTGCTACGAACCAATTCACACAGCGGGTGATTTTTTGGTAATTGTCTATTAAAATACCTAGTCAGTTTTTATGTTTATTGTTAGATTAGGAGGATTGAGTGCCTTCCTCTATTTTTCTCCCTTTGGATTTCTCCTACTGAATTGAAAAATTCCAGTATAAAAGAAGAGACAATAAACTTCAGCTCACTCAGAGGATTAAAATTATAATAAACATGCATGTAAGCATACCTGAATATAATTTTTCCACTTCTTTTCACCAGGGTGAAAATAGAGAATGTAACAGCATAACCTGGTGTTGAGCTGAACCTCTAGTGTTCAGAAGGAAAATGTATATGATATAAAATAGTCATGATGATGACACTAGAATTATCTATAACAATTTAGGTTAGAGCACTATCTTCCTGAGGCAGTAGGCTGTTTGTATGACTTCTTGACAAAAATCAGGATTCATTTGTACACTCATGATCACTGACACATATTATTCTTCATTTTATTCTTTATACTTGTATTGCATTTTGCCTAGGGCAGTAATTCAAGACAGAGTTCATTAAAGTATGTTATTCCATTTTAGTTTTTCTATAGAGAGAACAAAGGAAAAAATTGACAAAAGCAATGCCGAGAAGTGAAAGACCAATACATAATTTAACAGCCATACTGTTATAGCAGCAAGGAAATAAAAAGGATTTTAACTGGACCTAACATAAAAATTATCTTCAATTACAATGAAGAGGAAAAATCTGAAAATACTTTGTTCGATCATGTATCAAAAAAGTAGTAAAACACTTGGGCATTTTTTTCTATTTTTTCTATTTTATTTGATCATTCTTTTTTTTTAAATAAGGAGTTAATTTTTTTATTGAAATGTTAATTTTTTTGTATTAAAATGTTACATTACATATGTTTGAAATTGCAAAATTTCTTAACTCTTAAATTATTTGCAAAGTTCTGAGGTCTTTAGATGAGGGAGAAAAGCAAGTAACAGCAGTATGTATTCTGCATGTATGTGGGACTGTTGCATTGATTTTCAGACACTGCCTGCCTCTTCTTTACTGACAGTTACAGAATGCACAGTGGAGTAGCACTATTGTTAAGATTATTAACTTTAACATCCAACAGGACTATCTTTTGTTTTTAATGAATTTCACATTTTTCTGGAAATTCTGCACCATTGATTACATCCCTTTGACACTGATTCTTGCATTACAAAGGTGAGAAAAACATTGTAATTACATTTAATTATATTTGCTACTCCCTTGCCGACCTACTGAGAATCTTGTTTGCTCTCCGTTCACTCATGGGTCAATGATTCTGTGATGCTTGGTGGTTGCAAGGGTCCCTTTGGGGTAATTTGCTCTGTTAGTCCTCCACCTTGTCTGAGTGATCCCCACCACCACAGAACTGGTCTGTACCAACACTGCTTCATATCTACTCTGCTGAAGAACATAAAATGTCTTCAAGCCACCTTCTTAATCACCAACTGTAGCAAGGCTGCTTCTCATCTAACAAGCATATCTAACAAGTGAGCCAGATGTTTAAGCCAGCCTGTGACCATAGTCTTGCCTGTGTTGCTTGGAAAAGGGGGACACACCATACATCTTGCTGAAATGGGTATCATTGTGAGCATTGTCGCCTTGGTGCCCATACCCAAGTTCCCCAAGTGTACAGCCTGCCCCATTGCTGCTCTCTTTCAACAGTGTTTTCTTCTCACAAATGCAAAACACAGCAGGAGATCTCTCCACTTGCCCTCCTCTATCTCTCTCTGTGACATCAGGGCCATGACCTCAGAGCATGTGGGGCCAGCTCTTTGTTGAGCTCATGCTCCATGGGCTGTATGCTGCAGGCTCGCAGTGTGCTGCTGGTTGTGTGTCTGTGGCAGGCGTCCTTCTCAGAGCTCTCTGTAGGAGGGATCTGCCGTGACAAGCAACACTCCTGCATCTTCAGGAGAGCTTCAGCCCTCACCAGCATCGGCAAGAGGAACTTTTGTCTAAGGATTCAGAAGACATGGCCCCGGTGAGGCCTGCAGCCTAAGGGCACAGCCATCTCTCTTCAGAGATGCTTCCACTCAGGCATTTCCAGACTGTGAGTATGAGATGTGTGCAGTGGGGACAAGGAGGCGAGGGGGCCTCCAGAAAGGCAGAGATAGGACTTTTTAATAGGATATGTGATGGAAGGTCTAGAAATAATGGATGTAAACTGGAAGGGGGTAGATTCAGGCTAGACATAAGGAAGAAATTATTTACGGTGAGGGTAGTGAAACACTGGAACATGTTGCCCAGAGACGTTGTGGATGCCCCCTCTCTGGAGGTGTTTAAGGCCAGGATGGACAAGGCACTGAGCAGCCTGATCTAGTGGGAGGAGTCCCTGCCTATGGCAGGGGGATTGGAACTCGATGATCTTTAATGACCCTTCCAACCCGAACTATTCTATGATTCTATATATATATGTATATATAAAAAGTCCTAACTATTGAGTTTAGAATTATTCAGACTGTGTGATTTCCTCCATCATCATTTCAAAGATAAAAGTATGGAATACTTCAAGCATGAAATGAGAAAACTAACATTCAACTGCCACTGTGAATGATTAAGTGATTGAATATCTTTTGCTGTTACCCACCAAATTGCAAGACTGAAAAGCTTTGTGTAGTCATAGAAGTACTGTTTCCATCTGTATCAGAAGAGAGGATTGTCAGAGGTACTGTGTAAAATGCAGCTGTGTAAGTTTATTGAACACCTTACTCAAATAACTTTTATATGATGTCAGAAGATGCTTCTCTTACAAAAATTCTTATCATAATTTATCAACAGAGTACACAGAAATGATGTGCTGCATATGTGATGATTTTCTACAGGTAAAGCATAAATATTTCAGAAAGCGTATTGAGGTACATTCAGGTACTACATGTTTAGTTACAAAAAGCTTTATATATGTTCATAAAATAACTTGAGCAAAAGTGGCAGTGAACATGAGATGTTGGACAATTCTCTCTGCAAACCCATTATCTCTTCCAGAGCACTGTTAACTAACCATGATTTATCTCATTTGATCAGCAAAGTTTTATTCCCTCCCCTACATTGTTCATATCCCTTTGAAAGACTGTCACCTTGAAATTGCAATCTGTCTTTGCTGCAGTCTAACTTAAATAATTCATTGTGACATAACAAACACAATTTAAAACCCTAAGAAGTAGAGAATGACTGTCAATGCTTAGAGGGGAGGAAAGGCTGGGGAGAGGTGGGGGAAGAGGAAAGCCTCTATTAAGAAACCTCAGCTGCAAATCTGTTTCTTGAGAGAAAAGAATTTTGCATAAAATTGAGTTGACATGCAGTGGAGATGCAAAAAAGAAAATAGGAACTTTTAAACTTTCTACTTCCTCACTATGAAAAGACGAAAATTGAAGCACTCTGTTTGCATCTCATTCCAAAACATGGTGATTTTCATTCTAATAGTGAATAAAGCAGAGAATTTTTCTGAATAATCCAGCAACGATTGTCTGAAATATGAGTTCTAGACAAGACTTTGGTTATATTAACAGAAAGAAAGCATACCATGAGCTGTAAAAGGAATTACCTCCATGATTACAGCTAACTGTAAGCTAACTGTGAATTTCTACGAATACTGCCTTTCAAGGAAATCACTAGTATTAAAGTTAATACAATTCTTAAGTAGTAACCTGCTGCTGTAGAAAAAATATTCTGGTTCTATTAAAAAAACCCACAGTGTAGCGCATTCAATTAGAAGCAGGGGAATAAACAGTGAATACACAAAACATATTACAAAATTGCTTTTCTTATTGGTTAGAATTCACAGCTCTCTCTGTGTGTCAGATTAAAAATGGACTGCATCACAAAAACCTGTGAGTTGACAAATTTAAATATATTGAAAACAGTTCTTTTGGGGAGTACTCAATTGACCAGGTCTAAAGAATCGCAAAACATCACATTGTTTTCTACATTCACCTTAGTCAGGCTGCTGTAAAAAGCTTAGTGCCAATGACTGCACTGAAACACCCCCACATGGTGTTCTTCCACAGTCCTTGATCTTTGCCCTTGAGCACACCACCATTTTCTCATAGTGTTATTTGATTGTTTGACTAGTCTTTAGAAGTCCAGTGACTCCAGGACCCGTTAGTTCTTCTGGAGTATTAATGTCAAGCATTTCATGTGTGAAAATCAAAATTCCAACTGACTCTGTTTCTGACTGCTGGGGTTCTGAGAATCACTGCAACACTAATTACTATGCTTCATCATGGCAGATAGAGCAAGAGGAATAATGGGAACTTATTCCCCTGCTTTTCTCTCCTAAGATGCCTTTCCTTTGATTCCCACCAGGGGTCCCTCATAGGCTAAGAGAAGTTTTCTCCATAGCCACCTTTTGTTTAATTTCTTTAAATTGGTGCATTGGAAGGTCTATTTTGACCATTTTAACCCTTTTTAATTCGTGGCTTGAGATGCTCTGTCGGTTAAAAAGAAAAATCTAATTTTATTAGTTGCATAAAAATTCATTTCTTATTGAACATACATGGAGCCAAAATGACAAATTCTCAGAAAGGAAAAAAAATTAAGGTTAATTTTTTTCAAGGCAAAAAAAATCATAATAAAACATTATTCCAAGCACAAGATATGCTAATTCACAGTATCTTACATAAAATATTCTTGATTATCAATACTGCAACATGATTTTTTTTTACCTTGTATGGAACTAAAAAGAAAAAATTTAATACCCCTCCCCAAATAAAAGAAAAAAAATTTTTCTTATGAAAATAAAAATAAAATATTTTTTCTATATGAAAATAAAATCTCTCAAGCTGGCAATGCTTGAAAATTCTGAAAAAAAAAGAAAAAACAAATCAAAACTGACAGAGTTAATGTAAAGGAGGCCAGTGTGGGCTATGCAATTTCTTTTTTGCTGACTTGTACAGAAGCAAACATGAGTCTGTAATGAAGCATTATGACAAAAAATAACAGGATGAGAAGGGAGGCAGGGGGCAAATGCTGGGCTAGAAATCTTCCTGCAGCATTTTGAAATTTTCAAAGCTGCTTACGGACTTCTTTTGCTAGGATATGCATGAATCAGCTTAACAGCTCAATTGACAGTGTTATTGAACAGGGAAATTAAAAAGCAGTATTTATTAGCACCGTGAAGAGCCCTGAGGTAAACTGAATCATAGAATCATAGAATGGTTTGCGTTGGAAGAGATCTTGAAGATCATCTAATTCCAAACCCCTGCCATGGGCAAGTACATGAGAAATTAATATATACACATGCTGCACAAGGGTGCTAGGTGAGAAATTAATGTATACAAATGCTGCAAAAAGGATGCTAGATTGGTAAGAAATATATTGCTATATTGATAAGTAAAAATGTATTGCAAACAACTAATCTCCAAAGTAAATATTAACTCTGTTCTGATGGACTTAAAATCTTTATAATCAGTTGAATTTTTTAAAAGAACATTCAATAGACATCTAGACACAATTAGAAATGTGAATTTGGCAGATATGTTACTGTAAGTCCCTCCTGGTCTACTTTTTAATGGCATTGTGGAAGGCCGTGGAATTGACATATCAAAGAATATTTTCCTAGTGGAATAATTTGTTTTCATGACTTGAAGGAGATAGCTAAGGATATATGAAGTTTTTCCAAGCAGCAACAATCTTAGGGTTTTGCGTCCTTTACTTTCTTGGATTTATCCCTCAACACTCATCTATACTTTAGGATGTACTCCATTATCAAGCAACAGAGAGCAAAGTGGTTATGTTGTACTGTATAGACACAATAACTATCCCGGTCTGTTGAGACAGTTAAGAGAATGAGGTTAACTTCCTACATGTATACTTTGTATAGGAACTTTGCTCTTGTGTCCTCTAAGGAAGTGGTTCCAAACTCTCCAAATATGGCTTTGATATTCACTTTGATGGATCTTGGAAGGAAGTGTATATGACAATGACATTAGAAGATTTTAGTCCTAGAAAGAAGGGGTTTTAGCAGCATTTCACCAAGTTATGGAGGTATCTTGTGGGCTTCTGAGCAGAAACATGAGTCATACCTTAAGTTGCAAGTTGAACAGGAAATGAAAAAGCAGGATGCACTTTCAGGAAATTAAGCTTGTAGACTTCATCCAAGATTACTCACTTTCAGCATGCATCTGTTCTAGAAAACATGGCACCAAGTCATGCTATTAGTTAAAATCATAATAAATTGTTGAAATTATTTTGGTATTTTGATATTTTTTTCTCAAGAAAGTAGGTATAACAGAAGGGGGTTTTTTTTGCTTCAAAATCTTAACAGAGCTTTAAATTCTTGAAAACCATTCAACTACCCCCCCAAATGAGTATCATATACATTGAAAATAAAAATGAGATTTTAAAAAATAATTTTGTTAAATCCAGTGTAGTAGAATATATTAAAAACTATAAAAAATAAATTGTTATCAGCTTAGACAGTTTTATTAGATCATAGAATTGAAATATCAAAGAATTTCTGTGGTGGAAAGGGAACTTAGGAAATCATGCTGTACAAAGCCCTAGTCCACTCCCACAGGCTAGTAAGAATAAAGTCCAGATGTGTTTCTAATATCTCCACAGATGGAGACTCCACGGAGAAATCTATGTCAGTGTTCGGCCACCCAAAAAAGTTTTTTTTACGTTTAACAAGAATTTTCTATTTCTCTTTGTGCCTGTTGTCTCTTGACTTCTCAATGAACACTACTGAAGATTGACTCCATCTTTCCTATTCCTTCCTATCAGGTTTTTATACACATTAATTGTGTGCACGTAAAATTCCCCCTTTAGCCTAGGATAAACAGCTATCTCAGCCTTTTCTGAAGCCCTTCCTCATCTTAGTAGCCCAGTGATGGACTCTCTTTCTTTTTTCTGAGGAGTCCAGAACTGGATACAGCATAATAGATGTGGTCTTGCTAGTGCTGAAGAACCACTGGCCTCCACCTGGTAGTTCACTCCTAACGTAGCCTAGGAAGCCGTTGGCCACTTTAGTAGTGAGGACACATAACTGGATCATTTTCAACCTGAGTGTACACCAGGACCCATAGGTCCTCCTGAATAAAGTTGATTTCAAGTCTGTCAGCAACAAGCATGTCTCCAGGCATGGAATTATTCCTCCGAACATCTTTGTACTGAATTACAGTTTTAGGTTTAGATAATTTTAAGTAGTGAAGTCTCAAATGAAAGTAACTAAATTACAACATACCATACTGACTTGCAATCGGTAATATTCTCAAAGGATGTAACGATTGTAAAATTAATCCTAACAGATCCTCATCAATCCTGAATTATAGTGTCTGTGGGTCCTCCAATTCAACCCTTTTTGTGTTTTAATAAGGGAAGTGAAAACTCATTCTAAAGTGTGAGTTTTCCAGAGTGTGCTCTCTGGAAGACAAAGTTCTTTCAAAAAAGAATAGCCCTGAGCAGGTGCAGGTTTCTTACAAATCTGTCATCATGTCTTGATGTAGTAAAAAAAATCCTAAAGCCTAAATTATTTACTGAGCCATAAAACTGTGCTAACTTGATACATATACTCCATTAAATTGCTTGTTGTTTAAGTGATCAAAGCTTTTGTGGGAGAAATTAAGAAGAAATCCATGAAATAAACTTAATAAAGTTAGAAAGAAGTAAGAATGAGGAATATGACTTAGTTGACTTCTCTGTAGGGAATAATCACAATGAAGAATATGTTAAATACAAATGTCACATAAAACATAGAATACATAATTAGCAATTCCAGAGATACAGTAATAAAAGCAACTTCTCTAGTCAAATCCTCACATACTAAATGAGAGAAATGTAGAAATTTTAAATGTATAGGATCAATATCCCTGATGATCCAAATAAATTAATTCCTCAAGTAGAAATAATTGATATTCAACAGTTAGAATTCTACTCTAAAGCTTAATTCAAGAGTCCATTTTTAATGAAGGCAAAGGTTCATTTTAGTAATCTTAAATTTGAACAAATTAGACAATGAATGGAGTTTTCATGCTTCACCAGATACAGGTTACAGTGATAAAGGTTACCTTTAGTGGAAATAAACCAAAGCAATTGAAAATAATTGGCAGTTTAAGGGAGAGAAAAAAGACAATAATTAAAGAACTTTCATATATCTTTGATGCCTGCATTGATTATCTACTGAAAATACTGCAAGGTGTTCAAAGAAGGAGGGAAGAGTCTTTTTTTTCTTCCTGTTTTTCAGTTATGAAAGTGGCTCACTGGGAGTCAAGACTTCAGACACTATATTAAGCAGCACATATCACTCTGCCACTGCTCAAACTTCAAAATTTAAAGATAAATAAATACATTTTGAGTGTTGTCAGTAATGAAAACACAGATAGAAATTCAGTTTCCATGTAAAATACGGACTTGTAAATGAATTAACAATAATTTTAAAATTCTTGTAATTAATATTAATAATGAAATTCCTATAGATAACTCAGTTTTGAAAATGTCCATGTGGCAAATTATTACTAGAATACAGAAAAAAAAGCACCTTTAAAATTCTCACCATTTTTTGCTTGCAGAGCACCAGAATTGTGATTTGGCCACCACTGTGCTGAATATAATGGATTATGCAATGTCTATAGAATTTCAGCATTATAACAAAAGGACTCGAAGTAGGTTCATGGGCAGAAAACAATGTATTTGTCATCTTCTCTTATGATACTCAGAGACTGGAAGACCTTTGAAAGTCCCCCCCAATTCTGTGACTATTAAGCTGTTAGCTTCAACATTGAGAAATAGAAATTAATGAGCCTGAGAGTTCCTTAACATTTATAAATATGAACTTGCAATACAATCTAAACCAGAATCTTCCCTGAAATCAAAGTACTACAGAGTATCCTCATTGCAAATGAGATTCAGAACCTCATGATCTACTTATTGCTGCAGGAAATTTCTATTTTTAGAAATATAAGACTTTGAGTCATTAATTTTAGAAAAATAAAATCTCTGAAAAATATTTCCCTCTACCTTTTTTTCTTGTTAAACTTTGAAATAACTTACTGTTAGGGTTTTTTTACTGACATTTTCTTCCAACTCTTTGCTATTAATCAATAAATACTTTTAGCTGAATCAGCTCTGCAAGAAGTATAATTATTCTTGATAACACTATCATTTACTGTTCCACTGTATAATACAAAAAAGCAGATATTACAGGACTGCAGTTTGAATCAATATCTCAATTATATTTGAAATTATTTGAGGAATTTTAGCAAATATTTATTAATCATTATCCAGAACAACTTCACAGATGTAAGAAATATTAATTTAAAGGAAAATTTTATGCAATAGTGTTTACCTATAAATTTAATCTAAATTTACATTGTAGTATAGAGACTGTAAAATTTCACAATTACTTTGGTTTAAATGATTACTTAAAATTTGTATGTCTGAGCTTTGTTAGTGTATTTTCACTTGTTTGAGCTGCTAAAGAGAACAAATATCCTTCCTCTTTTATCCTTTTTGCTTTCATTATGAAACTGTTCAGCCTTCCTCTGTGCCTATAATCAGTAAATTGAAAAAAATATATGGATAGTTATCTCTAAGTTTTGTTTGCATAAAATTTTCCTTTAAATTAGTATTTCATAAGAAATATTGTGAAATTATAATTGTGAAGTTACTCTGGATTTCTTCTACTGCTTTCAGAAAAGATTCATATAAGACTAGTAACTTCAGGTGTCCCTCTAAAAAATTCAACATTGAATATATGTGTACTATTTCAGTGTTTCAAAAGATGCTGTTTCTCCAAAGAAAAGTGATCATAAAGAAAGATTTCAGGACCTGCTCCAAACCAGTTGTAGTTAAATAAAAAGAATTCATCAGTCTCAAAACATAATAATAAAGCTTCTTTAAAGACTACCTTTCTGCTAAGTGCATCGACCTCTTTTTCAGTTTTGTACTTCAAGACCAAAACATCATTGGTTCATGTAATATTGCATGTACCATAATGACACATTGCTTAAATAGATTAATATTTGGAAAAAAATCTGAGAAGATCTTCTGTTACCTGGGTCACAGTTTTTCATTATGGCCATAGCAAATCTTTTACAAGATTATTTATTCCCTAGAATAGTACAGAATCTAGGTTATTAGAAAACAGAAAATAATTTTATTATCTTTTAATGGGAAATGACATCAACATTAAAAAAATTTAAAATGTGAAAAACATCCTGTTTTCTCGTGGACAGAAGACAATTACAGAATCTGACTTGTTAAAGTATTTGCCTGTATTAACTTGTTATCCTGCCTTTTCCTAGGACTACACCAGGGACTGTAGCAAACAGCTCTATTTTAATGATTTGACATCATCATTGCTTTAGAGATGCCCAGAGGAGTCAACTGTGTTCATTCAATTCTTGCAAAGATTAATGTTCAGCAGTATTTAATGTCCCTTTTGCATTAATAAATGCAGAAAAGCACTCATTTCTCCCTATATTTTATCATGTTCAGGTCTCTTTATACTAGAAAATGTGATTTATAAAATACCCATATTCCTATATTTAAAGTAATTGCTCCTTTTGCTACTAAACCCTGACATGGATTGCTTCACCCAGCAGGAAAGCATTGATAGATGCTTCTTTTGATAAATTGCATAATGTTAACTTGCATCTGATTAGAATCAGTTTGATTTATCAAGTTCAGCTGCTTACATAGGTAAATATTTTTTCATTTGAGTACATTATTTTCTTTAGAGTTTCAAGTTTGTAACAAATTAACCTATACTGAAATATGGGGTCCATCCTTTCCCTCAAATCAGTGGCTTATAGTGGTTGAAATTATTCTGATGCATCTCTGAAAATGACAGACTTTCATGAACTGCACTAACATCACAGCTGTTTTCAGATTCTTTTTCTTTTCCTTACAGAAGGAGCTACAAAGTACATGAATAAGAAAGCAATTAAAAGCTTGTAAAGTAAGGAAAAGTCAGGAATCAAATTTATTTTCTGTTTTGTAGTTTTGTATTCAGCTATGTGATCAACAGGTCTGACAATCTGCAGATAGTTTTGAAAGGGGAAACTAATATTGAGAAGTCAAATGATAAGAACTACCTGAAAAAGTTGTTGTTTGTTTTTTTTTCAACCTATCTGACTACCAATCTTAATGAAATCCACTTACTTACCCTACAGAACAAAAATCCTACAGGCAAATAAAAACTTAATGTGCAGAAATTTCCTTCTGAATAAAAGAGATACTGGGAGATAATTTTTGGGCTTAATAGGGTGCTTAAAAGGACAGAAGGCTTCTAATTTAGGATGAGACACAATGAGGAATCACTAGTTCTTGACTACATAAAAATACTTGAAAGAGTTAAAGATTTTTAAAAAGTAGCTATTTCTGTGTTTCATTTGAGACAAAAAATTAATATCTACTTTAAAAAATAAAAAAACAAAATCAAAATATATTTTAAAAAACCCCACAACTATTAATAATGAGAATAATGGTCATTATCCTTTTAGAACAGTGTAGGGTTATGTACACAGTGCTTTGAGATTAGCAGAGTATAGTATGCAATTGCAGATCAATCAGTGTGTCAGTTTATGGCTCAGAGTAGAACTTCAGTGTTTATTTTTCCCTTATGTTTTTGGTTGTTTGTTTGTTTTTTTTTTTTTATTTGAGATTTGTTTGGTTTTGTTTTGAGCTTCTTTTCATAACACACCTACCTTCATTTGTATGCTTCACCTTTTCTATGAAAGCATTACACGACACCAGTCAAGACCTGCTTCAGTTAATGAAGTTCTTTATGTCTACCAACAACATTCTGTTAGAAAAAAAATAGCCATTTCCCTATTCATTTTTTTATTTCCTTAAAAACCTAGTAGTTATACAAATGAAGTACAAAAGCACTCACAGAAGTTCTCACTGGACAGTTAAAATACTTCAGTATTGCACAGTTCAGTGGCTGAAGTCAATTGTGAAGAGACCCATTCTTGTACTGGATTAAACCACTTAATACTAT
Organism: Turnix velox; assembly: GCA_013400935.1. Taxonomy (NCBI): domain Eukaryota; kingdom Metazoa; phylum Chordata; class Aves; order Charadriiformes; family Turnicidae; genus Turnix; species Turnix velox. The sequence continues at coordinate 17,203 of VZTY01028667.1, read as the reverse complement.
CTTGAAGTTTCCTGCACTATTGAGATTCACTGCTTTTGAAATGGTGCATATGGCTTTCTAATCTATGAGAAAGAATAATAATTTTCTGTTCTGTGCAGTGTCCTTCAGAAAGAGATTCTGAAGTACATGCTGCTCTCAGCAGAATTCTGTCTCAGTGCACCTCTTAAGACATTCCCTTCTCAGCAACTGTCATTTGACTGCTTGCTACCTTTTTCTACAAAGTGAGGTCATAGATATTTTTGTTGTAATTCCCTAGCACAGACATTGTAGGTAGGTCTGCTGAAGGAAAAAATACATAGTGTATTGCTTGAGAAAGATAGTAGAGACAATAAAAGTTAGCAGAAAATTTGTAGAAAATTGGTAGCTAGCAAACAAGAAAACATATTTTTTTAAATAGTGAATTTTACTTTTTATTATAAATAGACATTATAACAGGTTAGGAAGAAATAGGAAGATTTTATTAAACATATACCATTATGTCTTTATGCAGCCTTCCAAAATTATCTTACCATTTTGCAATTTACATGCTATCCTATAACTGTGTTGGTATTCTGAGTGAAAAAAGAACTTTTGGTAAAAAAAAAAATAACTGCAATAATAGTGATTTTTAACTATGTAAAAATTGTTTCCTAGAGATGTATTAATTTCTCGTACTATCTTCTCAATTTTAACTGGCGGTATTAATTATGCTTGTATACTTTCTTCCTGCCAATGAAAGATTTTTTTGCTGACCTCACCTGACAGAAAAGTAATGCCCATAGTTAATGCTTTTCATCAAGATGAAATGAATGAACAGAATACTTTTTAATGGTTGTCTTGTCCATTTTGTGAGTTTATGTTGTTTTGTCAGTGGAGCATTTGGTTGAGACAGCTATAGAGTGGATAAGTAGGACACAAATATGAGCTCGCATATGATTCTTATATTGTGCATGTTACTATGTGGAGGAATGCTTTGATTATAGTTGTGTGACTAAAGGAATAGAAAAGAAGCAATAAGTATTCCAAAGGAGGAAAAAATATATTGAGATGAGTATAGACACTCAACAATGCCTTCAAGAAAAAAAGGAAAGTCAGCTGCCAATTAAAAAGAGTAAGGAGTAAAAAAGCAGGTTTTTCTGGAACTTTACTTTTGATACACCCACTTGGTAGATGCTCTGGAGTTTCAGATTTATGTATGTGATACTCAAAGTGTCTAATGGAGAAATATTTAAAGCTTGTAACTATCTAAATCTTCTTACTATCAGTATTGGAATCATGCTCTGACTTCTTCAGTCTTCCTGTGGCAACCCATAGCTTTTATTAGAATGGGCAATAATCAGGTTTTTGGGATTACATCAGAACCAGCCTTAGAACTAAGATAGCACTAACTTGTCATTAACTCTAGGGGACAGTTTAAGTGGGAATCAAAAAAATCAAGCATGATACAAAGTGTGCAAGGGTTTCAAAGAAGAATGACTCAATATGGAATAAAAAAGTGAATCATCATAGTGAAATGTATCTGTTTACTCCTTGCTCTCTTACTACTGACTCATTACTTTCTATTTAATTTAGGTAATATTGTATTTGGTACGGTGACCTTTCTTGTGCATGTGTGCTGTCAATATTGTTCACTTTTCCTGCATTGTTAGAGCTGTTGCCTCAAAGGAAAAAAAAATGAGGAAAACGTATCTGTCAGACTTTAATTTTGGAAACACTTGTATTCATGAAAGGAAAACACAGGAAAATGCCGGTATAATTTATATATATATTTATATTTAATCATATATATCCTTTCAATGGTCTTTGAAATTGGTGGCCATAGTTCATAATAAGACTTCATTCACATTCTACAATGGCATCAGATGTGATATAGAAGGACATTGTCTTCTGGAGATGTAATATATGATAATTAAATTTTTTTGTATATTAACAATCTAAAATATATATGAGTCAGTCTTGCTATTTAACCTTTCAGAGATTTATCAGTCTATATGAGAAGCACAGAAATCACATGTGATGTGAAACACTGGAAAAATATTTGACAATGTATTAGAGGATGCACACACTTTATTTAAATTTAATTGCTACTGAAATATATGTGACTACTTACATGCATGTATTTATACACTGTTAGCATTTTCATTATAAAATTTGTATAACACTATTCTTCCACTATAAATCATTTAAAATTGTTTGTTTTCTTTCAAAAATAAAAATAATACATAAAAACCATAATACACACCCAAAGGGGTGTTTTTCTTTATTTCAAATTCTCTTATTTACACTGAAAATCATATATATATCATACTTGTGATAAAAACTTCATTGCCTATAAAGAAAGCTATATCAACATATTTATTGTACGCACAAAAAAGAAGTCCCCAAAACCCCAATAATCAATTTATGGCAGTTATTTTTCATCTTCTGATTGGACATTAATATACAGTATCTCTCTATCTTCTTCATAAGGTCTACTTTATAAGATCCTACCCACCCAGAGAGCTGTTGTTAGATCCACCCAAACTCTTTTGCCAGGCTGAACAAGCCCAGTTACTTTAACCTCTCCTCACAGGGCAAGTGCTTCTGTCACTCGTGTTCATCAGAAACTTTACAGGAGGCCCTCAAAGCTAGATGCAAGAATTTAAATGTGGTTTCAAAACTGCTGAGGTAAGACCACTGACCATTTTCTTATTACTGCAGCCTGGGTTTCTCTTGACCTTCTTTACTGCCAGGGCACATTGCTGGCTCAGTGCAGCTTCTTATCAGCTTGCTGTCATGTTTGCTTGTTCCTCTAGCCATCCTGCCCTCACGTGTTTTAAATGGTCTGTTCTTCAGTTTGTGGTCCCCTAGAAACTTGGCTGCAGAAGTTAATTCACTTACAGTTATGTTTTTTCTAAGCCCCTAAACTGGTTTTGAAAAGTGTTTTAAAAAACAGAGATTTGTATTCCCAGTACTCCAAATAAAGAAACTGTGAAACTTTGGCTTAATGAAACAGGGTGAGAAAAGAAACAGGCAACAGAAAAGGTCCAGCAACAATATTATGTGTAGCTCAAAGCAAAAGGAGTTTAGACGGAATATTAACTAATATAAAAGAAAACACCACCTCCAACCTCAACCGCCCAGTGCTATCAGTTACATTCATATGTTATACATCTTGATTCTAAGCTAAGACAACAATGATATGTAGCTGAAACTGTAATTAATTTGGGGATTATTTTAGATATTGGGTAGCAAATTCAGTTTGGAATAGTAAACACTTTTTGCTGTGCACATGCTAAATGACAAAGACCTTTGTATTTTCTAGCAGAGTAAAATTACTTCCTTTGTAGCAGGACCATTCTTTAGTCTGTATACTGAAACTTTAATTGATTTTCTGTTATCTGTTGCTAAGACAGGGAAAAAAAGTAAACTTCTGCAGCGGTTGTGATAAATACAATATTGGATCAACTGATTTTTTAAATAATGTTCATGTTAACTGCACTACTGCTATTATTTTTAGGTTTGGATTCAATAATTGTGAGCATAAAGTAAATAAAGAAAAGAAGATAAATAACCCATCTGGAAGTGGGAGATAGAGATTGCATTTCAATCAGTTCATACTTCATGAACATTAAGACTACATTGCAATATCTATCTATGCAGGTGAACATAGTACATATGCAGCAACATGTACATATAGTCATGTAAACTCAGAACAAATAATAAATATTGCAGGTTTTAGTTGTAGAATAACATAAATTGGCTAAATTTTCTTACTCAGAAGATCAAACTAATAACAAAGAATCATTAAAGCCTCAGAGTAAGTCAAATACAATTACTATCTGTTTTCAAGGTATCTCTCATGCTGACTCACTATGTATATAATTTTATGTTATATTTCAACGTGGGAGCCACACCATCATCTTTAGAATGTGCAAAGAACATAATTAATATCATATTCTGAAAGCACACTACTCTCAAGAGTGAAGTATGTACTACTATGTATATTGTATTTATCGTATACAGAGAGCTAACTTTGGCCTCTTCAAAGATGTACTTGAAGGAATGCCCACAGGCTAGAAGTCTAAAAAGTAGGGAGAGTCCAAGATAGCTAGTTAATATTAGAGTACCACTTCCTCCAGGATCAAGATCCACTTCCTCTAGGTTCAAAATTAAGGCGCATTCTAAGAGTAAGAAGTCAAACAAAGGAAGCAAAAAAACTGCATGGAGTAGCAGGGAGCATCTGGAAAAATTGAAATGGAAGAATGAGGCTTATAGAATGTGGAAAAAGAGACTGGCCACTTGGGAGAAATACATGAATACCATCAGAGTGTGCAGGGATGTGATGAGGAAGGCCATGGTTCACTGGGAATTAAATCTGGCATGGGCTGTCAAGAACAATAAGATCAGTTTCTTCACGTACATCAGTGGCAAAAGCAAGACTAAGGAAAATGTAGGCCTACCGAATGGGGTGGGTGCTCAGTGGCAGAGAAAGATGGAGTTACTGAATATCTTCTTTACTCAGTCTCTAATGCTAAGATCAGCAGGAAACACATACCCTCAAGGCAGGAGAAAAAGTCTGAAAAAAGAAAGACTTTCTCTTGATCAGTGAGGATTGGGGCAAATATTATTTAGGCATACTTGACACCCACAAATCTGTGAGTCCTGGTGAGATGTACCTATGAGGTCTGAAGGAGCTGAAAGCCACTATTGTGAAGCATCTGGAACAGGCTGCCCAGAGAGGTAGTGGAGACACCATCCCTGAAGGCCAGGCTTGATGAGGCTCTGAGCAATCTGATCTAGTGCAGGACATCCCTGCTCAGTGCAGGGGGGTTGGAGTAGATGGACTTTGAACTAACCCTGTAATTGTCTGATTCTATGAACCCTCCATCCATCTTGGGATGATGGATAACAGGAAAGTGCGTGAGAAAAGGCCAGTGTCACAACAGCCTTCAAAAACGGAAGAAATGAAGACCTAGGAAACTACAGGCCATCAGCCTCATCTCCACCTCTGAAGCAGTGGCACAGTGGCAGATGTCATGCCTATGTACATGTAGGTAAAGAAGATTGTCTGAAGTGCTCTTTCTTACAGTGTGTTGTAAATGTTTGTACTTTGGTCAGACACACATTCAGTTACATATTACAGACTCTATTATTTCATAGAGTATTTAATTTGGGTGAATTAGGGATGTTTACTTTTTGTGAGATTTCTCTGCTTTATTCAAATTGCCACAGTTCCACATTCAACTCAGTAAATCCCTGGCATAGATGCCTCTTTATGTCTGACTTATTTGTAAGGTTAGTTTCACATTGTTGCTTGATAATATGGAAAATAATGTGTATCCTAACCAAATAAAATGAAATTACACTATAATCATAAATATTACAGCAAAACTTGCAGAGGACAGTTTGCCCTGGGAAAGGGAATCTCAGCAAAAAAAGAACAGGCAAGAAGCTTTTTTGGGGCTTTTGGAAGCTGGAGAAAACTGCAAGGGTGGGCTGCACCCCAGCAGCTCCAGGAGACTGCTGGAGCAATCTAACAAATATGTAAGGAATGTAAGCATTAATGATTGATAATATATTCTATCTCCACACAGAAAGCAGGATTAATATGTTATTTTCTGTGTGATGGCACAAAAATATAAAACACTTTGCTCTTTTTTACAACTTACGGTAAGATAACTTTCATGCTTTGCTTATTGCCAGGCTAGTATCAATGCCATGCCATGGAGTGAATTAATACAGATGTCAACATATTTAGATCATTTATGTTTGTAAAACATTTTCCTTATTTTATATTAATGATGGTAATTTAAAAGCAAAAAAAAACAAAAAAACAAGCAATAACAAAAAAACCCAACAAATCAAACAAAAAAACAACAAAACAAACAACAACAACAAATCCATGGCCCATGGCAAGGCTGATTACTCTAATAATCTGTTTACAGGCAGTAGCTGAGTTATGATTAATACTGAGAATCATTTCTTCTCATGTGAACCTGGCAATACTTTTGTTTCCTTGTTACCTTTTTTTTTTTGCCATTTTACTTGTGTTGAATGAGAGTCACAAGAAGCACAGGAGCAGGAGAGACAAGAACAGATCTTTAATTTCAGGTGTTCTGTCCCTGGAAGGCACAGATTCAGGACAATAGGTTGGCTTCTGTGGAAGACAATTATTTTACATATAATGTATTTAATAAAGAATGCACCCTACAGAGGTGAAGATGAAAGTCTACAATACAGAAACACAGGGTAGCAGGCAAGGCCATGTAGATGTCTATACAGCAGTTCTCAGTGAAGGAAGTGGAATCAAGTTTTTTGTTTAGCACATCAAGGTAAGCACAGCAATAAATTTAGTCATCCTACACTAATATGTTTCAAAATTTTAGAAAAAAAGAATTAAAACCCAAAATCCTGATTGGCTGGATATTAATTTGATACTGAGACAATTAACTAAAATTGAAAAGTGGTTGGTAATAAATACAGTTCAAACTCATCTACAAGCTCAAATTGCAGGTGGAAAAATGGCAACGAGTATAGATGTGTATGTAGCCCTGACTAATCCTCATTTGGAATCTGAATCATGAGTGGCACTAGCAGCTGTTAAAATGATACAGAGAGCAAATTAAGTGTGGGCAATAAAACACTCTTCCTAAGGTAGTGAATTGGTCAGCACTCAAAGCAATAAAACAGGGAAACCAGGAAACTCCTACGGAATTCCTCAATCAGATGAGAGGAGCCATAAGAAAACACATACCATTCTGGATCCCTCCTCAGATTTAGACTGAGAGCAGTTATTATCTCTGTGTTTGTAGCAGTTGTTTCCTGAGATTATGAGGAAACCCCAGAATAGACATAAGGAATTTAGAACAGTGATACACAAAGCCGGGTGATACACAAAGGGAGGAAGCGAAAGGAGGAAACATGGCTGTTGTAGCAGAAAAAGAGAAAGGGGGAATGGTGGGTGAGACCTAGCAAGCATGAGGAAACCAGTATATACAATGAACCATTTGTCTATCCCTCCTTATTGTGCAGTACCTGTTCTTACAACACTTTTTTTCCTTGCACTGTACATTGCATAACCGTGATTGAGTTTCTCAACCATGTTGAGTTTCTGCTTTTAGCATAGGGACATGGCTGTGAGGAAGCTGATGAGATGTGGTGCGTGAACCTCTCTGATCATTACTACACTACTTGAATGTAAAAGCATTCAAGATTAACAAGTTGGACTTGAAAGGTTACCACAGGGTAATGGGCTTGATCTATTTGAAAAATTATTTGATGGACTGAGCGGATGGATTTAGCAATTGTTGAATTGGTTTTTTCGGTTTTTTTTAGTGTGTGTTCTTTATCTGTTACAGTGTGTAGAATGCATTGTTAACTGGGCTTTCCAATGAGCTATTTTTAAAGAAAACAAAGAAAAGGGAATTGTTGCACTACAGAGAGCAGAGCTGTTGAGCTCGGCAAGTGAGGATTGACTGTGAGAGAAAGATTCCACAGGACTTGTTGGAATGAAGCCGTGAGAGCAGCAAACTGTGCCAGGAACAAGATCTGACAGAAACAAGGAGGACACTTAGTATTTGTGTAAGATAATGGGGATGTTTTGTCAGTGGGCCCTAGGATGGAAAGTAACAGCTTGCTGCTATAAAAACCACACTGTAGCTCAATAAAGTAGCTCTACTGATTCATATTGAATAGCATGGAGTCTGTTTCTCTCCTCAATACATTGTACAGTTTTTTTTATTTCCTATACTTTTTTATGGAATTGGTGTAATTCATGTCTTCAAAAGCTCTCTTAGTTCTGTCATAAGCTGCTTGTAAAGATACTGTAATGAGAAGTCACTTAATATATCCCATTTTTCTGACGGCTCAAGGCAACTTGCTGTAAAAATCTAGTACCAGTTCTCAAGCTTTGTATCTCAGAAAAGTGAAGTAAAAGCAGTACAAGAAGATTCTCTGTATTTGAATTTACAAGCATTCTTTTATATTGAGACATAATTCCTGAATAGGGTAGTCTTATTAATTAATTGTAGCTTTGAAAATATTACACTTTACTGCATAACTGCAAGATGTTCTTGTGAAACAGATTTAATGAATATTCCTAAATACTTAGACTTTAAATTACAAAAGAAGAAGACATTTTTGCCTTTTTTGTTAACTGAAACTCCATTTTAATCTCTTTCTCGTTAATAAATTTTTATTGGCTTAATTATTTCAATAGGAAATAAAATGAGAATAGGAGTAATCTGTGTAGTGAAAATGGTAAGCTACTTAATTTTGCTGATATTTTGCACATAGCCTCACAAACTATGTCAAACTGAATTATATCACAGAATCTCAAAATGCTTTAGACTTAAACGGGTGTTTGGAATTCATCTAGTCGGATGTCCCTGCTCAAGCACAGGCAGCTAGAGCATATATTCCAGGAATGTCCAGCTGGCTCCAGTACCTCCAAGGATGCAGACTCCACAACTTCCCTCAGAAACCTGTATCAGTGTTTAGTCCCTCTTGTGGTAAGAAAGTGGTGCCTGATGTTCAAAGAGAACATCCTGTCTTTCAAATGGTATTCACTGCCTCTTATCCTGTCACTGGGCACCACGGAAATGAGTATGGCTCTATCTTCTTTGCATCCTCCTTCTAGTTATTTGCAGACATTGATGAAGTCTCCCCTAAGCCTCCTCTTCTACAGCCTAAACAAGGCCATCTCTTTCAGCCTTTTTTTTTTTTTTTTAAGATGTAAGATTTTCCAGTCCCTTCATCATCTTTGTGGCCTGGTGCTGGAGTTTTTTGAGGAATTCTATGTTTTTCCTGTACTGAGGAGCACAGAAATGGACACGGTACTTTAGATGGCACATCACCAATGCTGGCTGAAGGGGAAGGAGCACCTCCCTTAAACTGTTGGCAGTGCTTTTCTTAATGAACTCCAGAATCTGGTCGGCTTTCTGCAAAGCTACATTGCTGGCTCATGTTAAACTTCATGTTCACCTGTCCCCACAGGACCTTCTGAGTGAATTCACTTCCCCATCAGTTTTCTCCCAGTGTGCAGTGGTGCATACCTCATTTCTGGAAATATTCAAGGTCAGGTTGGATGGGGCTCTGAGGAACCTGATCAGTTGAAATTGTCCCTGCTCATTGTACAGATACTGCACTAGATGATCTTTAAAGGTTTCTTCCAAATTATTATTTCTTTTTTGTTCTATTAATTTCTCTCCTTCTTCTGTCGTCCCTTCTCTCCTCAACTTCTCTAAGTCATATTTTCTCACTATGATGGTAAACATTCCATGAGGTATATGAGGAATTTGCATCCTGAGACAACTGAATGCTTTGGCCAAAATACAGAAAATTAGTCTTACAAAGTTAACACCAGTATTATTGGAACTCAGATTTCCTGACTGTTATGCATATGATGAACAATTTCTAATTTGTCAAGGGAATAGACTGTTTGCTAGGTCTGTCTGAGATGGAGTCAACTTTCTTCTTAGTAGCATTTACAGTGTTGTACTTTGTGACTAAAATAGTGTTAATACATCAGTGGTTTGATTGCTGCTGAAGAGCACTTGCATAGTGTTGTCTTTCCACCACCAACACCATCTCTCTTTTCAATGAGCATGTTGGTGGCAGGCAAGAGGTTTAGGAGGAAACATAGCTAACATAACTGGCACAAATTGATCAAAGGGATGCTACCTGACATCATGCACAGCAATAAAATCTCAGGAAAGGGAGGACATTCATATTGATGACATTTGTCTTGCCGATCAAGTGTTAAGCATATTTTCCAAGCTCCGCTTTCCAGAAAGTGTGTCTGCTGATGGAAAATACTGAAAGAACTTTGCTTAATGTCATTGTCTTCATCACTAGTCCATATTTAAATGACAAGCTATTTATAATTAATGGAATATTATATTTGGTCCTTATTTTGAAAACTGTGCACACATGCAAGGCATTTTACAGTGAAAACAGAGTTGTACTCTATTAAATTCCATTACTAACATGGTAATCAAATAATTTGGACTGTGATTGGGAAAGCATAGAGTGTTCAAGTTTACTGAAGTATACAGATTCAGTTCATAGATCATCACTGGTTGTGGAGTGTAGTAAGATGAGTTTATGGCCATGGAGTCTAAATTGATGTTGATAAAATAGATGTTAGACAGCAATATAAAAACAATGCCAAATGGTTTGATAGTAAAAGTATATGTAGGAGACATTTCAAGTCATTCTTACTGTAGGATAAAGAAACTAACTTACTAATCACTTTAGAACAGATAAACTATTTTATAGGAAATACAGAATTTTTTCTTTTTTTTAAACTGTGCCCTATATATCAAGGAAGTTTTTATGAATAATGATTTGGACTCTGAAAGTTAGGTGAAGGCAATATTGTTTTATATTGCTCATATTTTCAGGAACTCAAATTGACATTCCAATCATATTGTGCTGATCAACCATGTGGGGAATAACTCTCTTACCCACTACTGTAGAATGCTCATTGTATGTAATGTAGGCTGTATGGAAAGCTTTATTTCAAGCTGCTGAAGTCAGTCACTTTAAGGTACCTTCTTGCACTGTGTTCTGTAATTTTACAATGAAAAATTAAAGCAAAAGTGAATTGCTATTTTTAATAGATTACAGTTCTAAAAGGCTAATATCAGACTTTTGTATGTTATTCAAAATAACCTCACATTCACATATTTGACTTCTGATCAACCGAACTCCGACTCTCAAATGTGGATGAGTACTAGATACCGCTTTTCTGTGTTTTATAAGACTAAAGAGAGGAAGTTGTTTTTCTCTATGAAATGTTCAGCAATTTGCAAATTGCATCATGAACATATCTTGAATGTTGGAATTCTGCTGGTATTTGGGGGCAAGTGTTAAAATGTAATACAGTATCTTAAAGTTTAAGAGAACTTGACCATTTACCTAGCATACAAGTAATCAAAAAGAGGTTGAAAAAATGTTGTAGTCTCAACTGGTGTCAAACAAATTACCAATTTACTCTTATCTTCTGATTCTTCTGGTGCCATTTTAACCTAAGTGCATGCAGCTTTAGCATTTCAAGTAGGCTGAAGAATATAAAATTTCTTTCAATTTCCTTTTCACTATGTGAATTGAAACTGAATTTCATTTTATTTCTGAGTTGGTCTCTGGGAGTTACACATAATTATGTTTAATCCTTTCCACTTGTGACTCAGTACTTTGTCACAGAGTTGCTTCTCCTGAGTTTATTCTCCAGTCTTCATTTCTTTAAAAAGTGGAGGTCCATATTTCAAAGAAAGATGACCTTTGCTTGATTTAAATGGAATCTTTCTTTCAATATTTGAAATGAGAAAGTGATTAAAGTTTGGGTTGATAGGTAAGATGTATTTTAGGTGCAGATCAGCTTAAAGGTCAGACACTGTCAACTGAAGGATTTTGACTTTTAAATATTTAAGAATCATGGTTTATGCATGCCTGGCACTCTTTTTAAGTTCTAAAATAAAGTTGCTATGAATTTTCGTAAGATTCACTTTAATGTTATCTACATTTTTATGGTAATGGGTGATCAGTTACTCTGCAGTATTTGGTCTTCCTGCTTCATCAAAGAAGTTTTCCTCAGCTTTCTGTCAAATAATTTTAAAATAACATCTCAATATTATGTAAAGTAACACCTGAATTAAAACTTTCAGTTTTCTTTCTTAATTCTTTCATATCTTTCATATTTTTTCTTAATTTTTTTCATATCTATTGATGATTAAGTTCTATCATTAAATTCAATAATCTGTAATAAAACTAATAACTTACTTTCAAACATAAAATGTAACTGTAGTTTGTGTGTTTTTCAACTGATTACATTTTGAATGTACATGAGATTAACAGAGGCCACGTGAGTAGTGAAAACAAATTTTGTCTTATCACCAGCAAATAACGGATGTTTTTTAACCTATATAGTATAAGAGGCCACAGACTATCCAGAAGTATAACCTATAGATTCCTTGAAGATGAAATGGAGTTCTCTGAAATTATATCTATAGAATGCTAGAAAGTAAGAAACCTGCTTTTCTTAACTTTTTCCAATCATTCTTAATTATGGATTTATTTATTTATTTTTCAATTTAAATTCCTTTAATCTACAGCAATTTTATCTAATGTAAGGTAGGGCAATCTTAAAATTCTTTACAATATTTGTTACCAGTAAAAACTTAAATAAGATTTATCACCAAACTCAAGAAAGACTATTTTAGTGATACAATTTGTTCTTCCTTTATTGTAATAGTATGATACCTGTCATAAGAAGTAGGTATGCATTTTGACAGGATTAAGACAGAAAAAAGAAGTGAAAGAATTTGAGAGGAAATAAAGCATGATTTATGTATAATATACTGAAAACTCAAAGGCCAGATTTCCCTTAAATGTGGGAAGGGTAGCAATTTTTAAAGCTTAATTTGCCCTGTTCTGCCTTGCCCAAAAAAGATTATATTGCTCAATCTCCATTTCTATCAACCTCACTGTATGTTTGCTCAGATATCCTGATATTTTTCTTCTACAGCATTACACCTTCTTCTGTCGAATACTAGATTTATTTTGGACTAAAATGAAAAGATCAAAACAATCACAAGCACCTCTTTTTTTCAATTTCAGCATATGTGAGTGGTGCTTTGATAAGATATTCACTGCTAAAATTAAGATAGTAATCCCCATAGTTAATATGTTGACTATTTTATAATTGCTTTCCAAAACTATCTCTAAATGAGATAGTTCTTTTTCAGCTTCTGTCTAGGATGTCAACATTCCCTGCTGCCTCACATTTTCTACTTTTACTTCTTTCTCCCACATATATCATTACAGGTAGGCAATGCCAGAGACCTGGAGGTTTCCTTTCTTGGAAATGACACACTTTTACTAGCACACAATAGTTGCTGCACATAGTTTCTACCCTATTCTTGTTATTTATTTATTTATTTGCTTTCAGGCTGAGACAGTTCTTCCAGGTGTGGTATCATTCAACTGCTTTTCCATCTATTTCTCTTGGTGCTATCCAGTCAAGTCTCTGGTAACTCTGATGCAAGCTTAACCACTATTATTAGTATTTTTTGTAATGTCTGTTTTAATTTCTCAGATCAGAATTTCTAATTCTCCATTGTATTTCCAAGGCTTCTCAAAATACTATATTCACATTCTAGTTGTTTCTAATTTCACCTTACCAATTTACTGGATGAGGTATCTTCCTGATTTGTATTGTTTGGTGTCAGTTCTTTCCCTTAAAATGAAACATGGCAACATTGTCATTTACCTGCTTCATATTTAAATCAGATCTGAAAATTATGTGAGGTATTTCTGATTTTAAAACATTTTCTTTTCAATAGTTTTAAATCTAAACTTCTGGATGTTTATGGGGTTTTTTTTAATTCCCTCCTAGATTCACTCCTAAGAATATTTCTTACAGCTACTCAATTAGAGCTCAGTGCTTGATAAATTTGATTTCTTAAGAATAAATACATGGAGGTGGTGGTGAAATAGGTAGCTTTTTTTTATCAGCTGTTTGTTATTTTGTTATCCTCTTGATTTTGTCATGTGCTTCACTTGTCCTGAGGACAGGAAAAATTCTACTAATATAATTATAAGCTGTCTGAGTATTTTCCCAGGTTGTGCAAAATTTATCTCTGACCTACATCAAAAAGCAAATCTGAATTCAGATTCTCAATGCAAAGATTATTTCTTTCTGTCACCAGTTTTCCTCCCAATAATAGGAGAATACCATAAATAGTGAGTCGCATGAGACAAATAATAGTAATTTCACGACGTATAAAATGCTGAAGATTTGATGTCAAAACAAAACCATAAGTTTGAACAATTAACTTCTGCACAATTTATCATTTTAATGGATCTCTAATAGGTCATTTCCCATAATGTCTATTCAATTAACCCTTAGCAAAAGAGCTAGCACCTCAGAGTCTCAAATAAACGCAGAAGGAAACAGTATCTTTTCAAATGTGTTAAAAATAGCCTACATATCTAGTTCAAACATAGCCAGTGAACTTTGCTTTCAATTCTGAACTTACATTCAAAGAATAATGATTAAAGGGGATGTCCTTCAGACTGCAAGCTGAAAGTCGCACTTTGGTCAAGCTTTGAGAACATTATGCATTAAGAAGGGAAAATGTGTTAATGACTGATGTCTGAATTCAATTTATACTTGCATAGATATCACTTCCTATCCATTTTTCCTCTGACTTTATGGGGTTTTTTTTAATTTGTACCCTAAGAAAAGTGCTTTTGCACCCTAAGTGCTAATTCTGTAGCACTGGCAATAATCTGCATTTTGGGGCTTCAGGTTCCTCAAAACTGCATTATAAAAAAGAAAGAGAAGAGGAAAGGGAAACATGTTTCAAGTGATGCAGTTCAGAAGCATCCATGCAATGCTGCTAAAACATGAAACAAAAAACTGAGAAATGAGTAGCATGTAGTACAGATGTTGTGATTCTTCATCATTCCCACTTATTCAGTTTTAAAACCTTTCTTTCAAGCGTTTGTGCTGTTTACAAGCAGTGGTGGTGTGTTTGTTTGTTTGAGTTGGTTTATTTGTTTTTTTTTTAATCTTCCTCTTTTCTCCTCCCCTCTGTTTTACCCCATAGGTGGGAATGCTGCTCTGACCACCAATGCCACTTGCTTCACCTTTTCTCATTAGTTATCTATTGCTCTGTAACACAAAAGAACATGGAAAAAAGGCCACTATCCTTGGAAACATGTTCCATCTGTTCCCATGCAGTATTTAAAGAAGCTCACATTCAGCTCAATGGGGTCCTAACTTCAAGCATATACAGGCAATGCAGCAGCAGAAACCTAGAGAGAAAAATGAGGGGAACATGTTGCTATTTCAGCAATTCTTACTCATATCTTTAAAGAAAGGTATCAAAATCATTATACGACTCAGCTGTCCTTTTGAACAATTCAAGTATGAAATGCAACACGATATGCTTAGCACTTGAGGTAGAATGGTTTTGTGTATTTTCTCCTTGATTCAGCTTGTATCTACAGCTTTAAATGGCTAAAGGAAAGGTAGGAGAAAAACAGCATGATGAGTTGAACATAATCTGACATTGTAAAGAAGAGAACTCAGAGAAGGATTGATCAGTGTGATTTTTATTTTCTGTGAGAATGGAATGAGTTTGATTTGCAGTAATTTGATACATAAATTAATTTATTTTAAAGAATACAAAAAATATTTTAATTTGTTTATTCATCTATCTTTCATGTTCATTTTCAGTGAATTGAAATGAAGTTGATCAAAAGAGGCTTTTGTTGTGGTGTTCTGTGGGGTTTTTTTAAATACTTAACTTTCTTGACTCTAGTAGTTACTGAAGAAGTAAAGGAATAATTGATTTACCTGTGAAGGATGATTATAAAGTACAAAGGTGATTATTCATATTATAAATATTGTCTGTATTACTCTGAGTTTGCAATACTGATGTGACTCATTTTTTTTTCTCTTTAAAAGACAAGAATCATGGTTTCCAAAAATAGATGAGATACTTTCCAAGACAAAAAAAAAAAAAAAAAAAAGAAAACAAAAAAACCAAAACAAAAACCCCCAAAAGGTCTATACTGAAACTGCAGATTATCCCATTCCTTGGCCTTGTTGAACTCTGTAACTCTCATGGGTACAGTTCTCCAGCCTGCCAAGGGCCCTCTGGATTATATCCCTTTTCTCCAGCGTATCGACTGCACAACTCAGCTTGGTGTCTTCCAGAAGATGCCTATGCCATCGATGAAGATATTAATCACTATTGGTCCAAGTACAGACAGCAGTCATTCTACTTGGACATTGAGCCAATGACTGCAGCTCTTTGCATGTGGCCATTCAGCCAATTAGAATAGTTCTGCTGTTAAGCAACTTTATTACTGTTGTGTTCAAATTTCTTCTTTCCTGTTTTCATTCTGGCTTAGTACAAGAAGCAAATCATCTTTTAACCATTTTAGATGAAATTTTTCTGTGAATATGGAGGATTCAAAAAAACTTAGTTGTTTTTGGACATAAATTTGAGCCTCAATTTCCTGTTTTTCAGAGTAGTTTTCTAACCTTCAGATTATGATCTCTCTGAGCTACTGTTCTCTTAATCCTTCTTGCTGTTATCTTCTGGTCTATATTCACTTAGACACTGAGACAGACATACAGTATGTGTATGATTCTATATCCAAGTGGCTCTGGGGAAAAATTTGTGTGATATATTTGAAATTCTTAAGTCTGTTAAATTTCATAAAATGTGGTAGCTATCAGAGGAGATACTAATAAATTTGCAAAGTTTCAATGTATCCTACAGCTCTGTGATGAGGGAATGCAGGAAATAGGACAAGATTTCAAAATTTTTTTTGCTATCTAGCAGAAGAGTAAATTCCAGTAATAGAATCTCTGATGGAGAATGAAAGAAAAGGGGAGACTCTTAATTACTTATTAGCAGAAAGATTTGTCTTCAGGAATAAAAGTGAATCTAAAAAGAACTGAATAAACAAACAGATACAGCCATGGAATATTTAGCCTTTTCTGGAGATGACAGCACAGGAGTGTGAGCAAGTAGTTTGAAATCTTTAGTCTCCCTGGAGCCCACAAGATTGAATCTAGCTTGGTTTAGCTGGATCCTCCATCTTTATGTCTTCAAGATACATAAATGGAATTTCACACACCTTGATGCACACACAGCTTTTCTGAAAAAACCTGTAAACTCAAGTCTATACTTGCATGCTGGAATGCATTTTGCCATATGCATATGCATTGATGACATGTGTGTAAAACAAAGACAAGTGGTCAATTGGGATGTCTCCTGGGAAGATGATTTAGTGTTCTAGCAGGCATTTATTTTCACTCTGTAAAGTATGACAAAAAATCGATGAGTGATAAATCTGTTGTCAAAGGGCTAGTGAAACTAACTTAACCCAGTGAAAACTTGGTGGGTAATCCAAACCACACATTTGAAATAATAGTATTTCTTTTAAAAATAAAAGCAAGCTAATTGAAGAATAATAAAGACATTGTTTAAAGAACTTGAGGAGATTAACTGTAGCACAAAGGAGAAAGATCTAGGGGTGCCAGTGGATGAAAAACTCATTATGAGCTGGCAGTGTGCACTTGCAGCCCAGAAGGCCAAAGGAATCCTGGGCTGCATCAAGAAAAGTGTGGCCAGCAGGTCAAGGCAGGCGATTTTGCTCCTCTACTTGGCTCTGGTGAGGCCTGGAGTATTGTGTCCTTGTGTCCAGTTCTGCAGCCCTC
>VZTY01028666.1:11918-22070 GCA_013400935.1 Turnix velox | reverse complement strand
TGTGCTGCAAGTGCACACTGCCATGTTCTTCTTGGTTATCCAAGTGTTTGATGGGACAGTAAGGAAGAGCACTGAGGATTGTTGGGTCTGTTATTGATTGTCTGGGAGCTGGAGCTATATCCTGGAGTGAGAAGGAGAAGAAGAAAGTGTTAACTGTGTGTGTTGGTGCAGAAAGAAATGAGCTTTGGAAATGGAGTAGCTCCTGAGGGCAGGAAGTGTGTGAGTGAGCACAGTGAGGGCTTTTGAAGGAACAGGAGGAGGTTTGTTTGCAGTCAGAGGGTGCTCTCACAGGAAAGCTTGTGACTTGCCATGAAGTGAGGCATTGAGCAACCTGGTGTAGTGGGAGGTGTCCCTGCCCATGGAAGGGGTGTTGGAACTAGGTGATCTTGAAGGTCCTTTCCAACCCAAACCATTCTATGAAAGGAGGGAGTGAAGTCTTCTCTGCTTCTGTTTGCAGCCTGGCTGGCCAATGTGAGACAAAAAATGATGATGATCTCATCTTTCCCCCCCCCCAAAAAAAAAGAAAAGCTGCAGGTGAACAAACTGAGGTGGTGCCTTCTCAGATGCTCCTGCAGATCTGAAGGAGGTGTATGTGCTCTGTCTGAGCTTACACTGATGAGCCTTCTAACTGAAGAGATAGAAGTCTCCATTTGGGAGTAGAGGGCTCTGTTTGCTCGTGCTCTGGCTGCTATGGGGTCTGACTAACTTTGTTCCACACCCTGGTGACAACTGTGCAGTCCTGGTGGCTTGTATGATCCCTTAGGTGACATTTCTGTGACCAAATTGTAAGTCAGGACTTTCATTGCCTTGTCTTCTCACACTGGCTGGTGGGAGGTTCAGGTTTTCATGATCTTTGTTCAGGTATTCATGATCTTCATTCAGGTTTTTTTCCATTTCTTCTCAGACATGAAGGTTGTTATTAATGAAGAAGTTCTTCCCTAAGAGGATGGGCAGACACTGGCCCGGGTTGCCCAGGGAGGTGATGGAGGCCCCATCCCTGATGCAGATGAATCCCCAGGGAGCTGTTTGGGGTTGTGTGTGGGGTTACAAAGATTGTTCATTAATTCACCCCCACCTTCAATCCTTGAACATCCTGGGGTTGCCTGTGGTCTTCATCAGCACCTGAAGGGGCCTCCAAGGAAGCCGGGGTGAGGCTGGGACAATATGATGAGGGGCAGTGGCCTCAAACTAGAGCAGGGCAGGGTCAGATGAGATGTAAGGAAGAAGTTCTTCATCATCAGGGTTGGGAGACACTGGCTCAGGTTGCCCAGAGAGGTGGTGGAGGCCCCATCAAGCCTGGAGACATCCAAGGCCAGGCTTGCTGAGGCTCTGAGCAACCTCATCTAGTGCAGGATGTCCCTGTCACTGCAGAGGGTGGCACTCAATGGCCTTGGATGGCCCCTTCCAACCCAACACGTTGTATGTTTCTATGAGTTTTTAAAAAAGAAAGTGATGCTGCTGCTGCTCCAGTTCTCCCTGTGACAACTTTCAGACTGGAATTACCAGCACAGCATTTCTGATGAACTGATGATCTGATGTTCAGGTGCATGGTCTTGGAAAGTCCTGGAATCTAATGAGCTTCTACCACTTGACAGCCAAAGGGAAGTAGCCACAAAGCTCAGTTCCTTGACACAGTCAAAAATGGCAGGCTGCTGTGTAGATGTGCTGGGCTTCTATTTTTAATAGCATCGGTTAAAAACAACCAAAAAAAAAGGTTTTGTTCCTGGTTTCTATTACACAAGTGCAGTTTGAAGACTTAACTGGGCTGGAGCAGCTCCCTTCTGAAGACAGGCTGAAGGAGTTGGGGTTGTTGAGGCTGGAGAAGAGAAGGCTCAGGGGGGACCTCAGAGAAGCTTCTCAACCCCCCCTTCAGGGGGCTCCAGAAAGGCTGGGGTAGGACTTTTGAATAGGGTCCAGGATGGCAGACTAAGAGTGATGGATGCAAATTGGATTTAGGCTGGAGAGGAGAAAGAATTTCTTTGGTGTGAGGGTGGTGAGAGGCTGGAAGAGGTTGCCCAGAGAGGCTGTGGATGCCCCCTCAATCCCTGGAGGTGTTTAAGGCCAGGCTGGATGAGGCACTGAGCAACCTGGTGTGGTGGGAGGTGTCCCTGCCCATGGCAGGGAGGTTGGAACTAGGTGAACTTTAAGGTCCCTTCCAGCTCAAACCATTCTGTGACTATAAATTGTGTGTGCTGTGCTCTGAAGGCATCAAACAGGTTCAGTGGAATCCGTGAAATAGTTTGGAAAACAGGATTTTCAGGGTAGCCAGCCTGCTCTGTAAATCAGTAAACCTGCCGTGCTCCAGGACTGCTTTTAATGACAAAAATGACTGGAGAATTCAGGTTTTAGATTACTGAAGATAAAAAGGGGCTTAAGAAAAAGTTTCAAGCTTTAGGGCTGGGAGTACTTCAGTGAGTGTTATTTCCCTACTGGCTGCCCAAAAATTATTTGGACACCTAATTATGTGCCTTTCTGTGACACTCAGAGTGGTGGCTCTTGCCCACAATGAGTCCATACAACCTGTGGTTTGCTTGAAACAGGAGAAATCTGCCCTTTTTAGCCAGAGAGATGGTGATAAAAAAAGCATCCAGTTAACACATTCCCCACCAAGTGAATGTTTTTCTGGCTTAGAGCTTGATGACTCCAGTATTAACACTCCTTTGTCCAACTAGCAGTTCTAGTATAGAATCATAGAATGGTTTGGGTTGGAAGGGACCTCAAAGATCATCCAGTTCCAACCCCCCTGCCATGGGCAGGGACACCTCCCACCACACCAGGTTGCTCAATGCCTCATCCAGTCTGGCCTTAAACACCTCCAGGGATTGAGGGGGCATCCACAGCCTCTCTGGGCAACCTCTTCCAGGGTCTCCCCCCCCTCTCAGCAAAGAACTTCTTTAAAAAGAAGTGAGGACTTCTTCTTAAGTTCTCAAGTTCAGTAAAGAACTTCTTTGAGAAGAGTGAGGTGCTTCTCACTCCTCATCCTTGAAATGTCCTCATTCAGCCAGCTTTGGCTGAAAAATGTTGCATTTTTTAGCAATCTGGTGTCCCTGCCCATGGCNTTTTTAGCAATCTGGTGTCCCTGCCCATGGCAGTGGTGTTGGAACTAGATGATCTTGATGATCCCTTCCAGCTCAAACTATTCTATGATTCCATGAGTATCTCCAGCCTTAATCTCCCCTCTTCTAATTTGCATCCATCACTCCTAGTCCTACCAGCCTGGACCCTATTCAAAAGTCCTACCCCAGCCTTTCTGGAGCCCCCTGAAGGAGGTTTTAAGAAGCTCCTCTGAGATCCGCCTTGAGTCTTCTCCAGGCTCAACAACCCCAACTCCTTCAGCCTGTCCTCAGAAGGGAGCTGCTCCAGGCTTCTCATCATCTTTGTGGTCTCCTCTGGACCTGCTCTAACAGCTCAATGTCCTTCTTGTGTTGAGGGCTCCAGAACTGGACCCACTAACTCCCGTTGGGGTCTCACCAAAGCCCAGTAGAGGGGCAGAAACAATGATGCTTGTTTCTGACCTTCAAGCTGTTTAGAATTTATCATTTCTGGGTAGACTCAGTGTTACTTCCCACCAAACCACCAGGCAGCAGATGCCAGGAGATGCTCCAGTGGGTTTGGAGACCCTTTCTGGGGCTGTGTTCTGTGTCATGATCAGTCTCTATTAGAACTTACTGCTCTCTCCCCTGATCTATTTTGAGGAAAAATAACTTTCTCACTTTCCCCAGTCTGCACATCACATATGTGATATTTATTAGCCCTCAAAATTAGATGCAGGCTGCTTATCATCACCAGGATATAAGATCTCTTGGATTTCCCAAGTGCATGTACTGATAACATCATCTGTTCAAGTGTTTTAAACAGTATAGGGTGTATGTAAAGGAAATTATGAATCTTACAATAGCCCTGCCCTGAAGGCTTTTATCCTTCTGCAGGAAAAGGCTTAGCTCCTGAGATGCTTTTGTGTAACACTGGAGAAGATAATTTATTCTTACCTGGAAGTGCTGATTAATTTCATTTTCCTGAGAACTTACCATGCAATCAGGGAATAGGAGCATCAAGAAGATCACAGGGAAATGAAGTTCGTGGAAAAAAGTGCCTGTCAGCAGTAGAAAAAAATGAATGTTTGCTTGGGAAAAATGCTGTTCTGTTCAAACCCATCAGCTGTTTAGAGGGGATTTGTTCTGTGCATGACTTTTAGAGGCTCAGGTTTTGTTCCTGAGTGTTAAAAAATGGTTCTAAGAGAGAACTGAGTTTCACAGGCAGCTGATGTGATGGTTCACCAGGTCAAGGTGGTTCACCAGGTCAAGCTTTTGAATCCAAACCTGGAAGAAGGGAAATGTTAAATCTTCTAAGGTTTAGTGTTAAAGATACTTAACAGGAATTCCTGCTATGGTGGAACTTAGAATCAGCAAATAGTTTTGTTTGGAAGGGACTTTTAAGATCATCTAGTTCCAACCCCCCTGCCATGGGCAGGGACACCTCCCACCAGACCAGGTAATGTCTGAAAGAAACTTGTGTGGAAATGGTTTAAATGTGTAAGATGATCTGAAACTGAAACATCTCACAGCTGGTAGGTACCAGGAATTCATGGTGGTGGGTTGGGTTGGTTTCAGTAATATTCTTGGACTTCCAATACTTCAATCTTGTCTGTCTTTGTAAAAGGAAAGAAGGAAGTGGCAGAATAATAGCAGAAAAATTTCCATTTGCAGCTTGGAAAAGAGAAGGCTCAGAAGGGACCTCAGAGGAGCTTCTCAATACCTGAAAGGGTCTACAGAAAGCCTGGGGTAGGACTTTTGAATAGGGTCCAGGATGGCAAGACTAGGAGTGATGGATGCAAATTGGAAGAGGAGAGAATTAGGCTGGAGAGAGGAAAGAAGTTCTTTGCTGTGAGGGTGATGAGACAGTGGGACAGGCTGCCCAGAGAGGCTGTGAATGCCCCCTCAATCCCTGGAGGGGTTTAAGGCCAGGCTGGTTGAGGCTCTGAGCAACCTGGTGTGGTGGGAGGTGTCAGGATTGGTACTAGATGGTCTTGAAGATCCCTTCCAACCCAAATCATTCTATGATTCTAAGCTGCATCAGAGTAGGAACTCCTGTCAAGTAACTTTAACACTACACCTTAGAACATTCTGGATGATCTTGAAGGTCCCTTCCAACTCAGTGTGTTCTGTGATTCTATGGTGGTGCCCATCTATTGAGTTAGACTTTTTTTCCATGTGGAGGACTTCATTTTAGTGGTCTTGCTGGGACACCAAGTGGTCTTCACAGGGCTTTGAGTGAGATGCTGTCATGTTTTCCTGGGATCCTCCTGCCCCTCCAGGCTGACTTGAATGGCCTCTGGTGTTGAGATGTAGCAATAACTGACTGGGCAGCTGAGTGGGACTGGTGATGCCACGGCAAGGTCATTGAGAAGCCACCAAGGAGGATGCAGAGGTTGTAGGTGCTTCTAGTGCTGGTGCCATCAGAACTCCACAATCTGGGTGGGAATGGGACACTTGTCACTCATTTTCAAGGTGAATAAAACACAGAGGGAGAGGTTTCAACTCGGAAATGATGTAGCTAATTGGGAAGGCTGTCAGCAGTGTTGATGTTTTCCTAATTACCCCTGTTGGTGGTAATTCTGCCATCTGAAGTAGCTTTGGATGCCATGGTGGGTGGCTTTGGTGTCAAGGGAGATGTCAGGAGCTGCTGAAGCCCAGCCTGTACATCTGAGTGTGCTTGTTTGCTCTGCTTTATGGTACACACTTGTTATCTTTATAGGTAATGTCACAACAGGGAACTTCTGTTTGGGAGGTTTTTGATAAATGAGGCAAGGAGGGATCTTTCCAGCTGCCTCCCAGCAAAGCCATCTGCTTTGTGCTCCACTTGTCAGACCTTGTCAGGCTGGATGAGGCATTGAGCAACCTGGTGTGGTGGGAGGTGTCCCTGCCCATGGCAGAGGGGTTGGAACTGGATGATCTTGAAGGTCTCTTCCAACCCAAACTATTCTATGATTTTATGAAATGTGCTGTTCTCAGTCTGGGTGACAGCTCTTTGGAGTCACTCCCCTTGTAGACAGGGAGGTTGTTGCTTTTTGCCTGCAGAAGGCAGTTTTTAGAAGCAGAGTGAACAAAGTATCTCAAATTGGAAAAGTTTATCTTTGCCAGCAGGGTGGGGAGGGGCTGTTTGCCAGGGCACGGAGCCATGGGACTAGTGGCAAGGGCTTGAAACTAGAGCAGGGCAGGGTTGGATGAGACATGAGGAAGAAGTTCTTCATCATGAGAGTGGGGAGACACTGTCCCAAGATGCCCAGAGAGGTGGTGGAGGCCCCATCCCTGGTGCAGCTGAATCCCTAGGGTGTGTTTGGGGTTGTGTTTTACAAAGATGGTCCAATGATTCTCCTCCAGCTTCATTCCTTGTGCATCCTGGGGCTGCCTGTGGTCCTCATCAGCACCTTCAAGGGGTCTCTGAGATGGAGAAAGACTCTTGGATGGGATCTGGAACCACAGGACCAGGAGCAATGACTTGAAACTAGAGCAGAGAAGGGTTAGATAAGACATAAGGAGGAAGTTCTTGCCCTTGAGGG
Organism: Turnix velox; assembly: GCA_013400935.1. Taxonomy (NCBI): domain Eukaryota; kingdom Metazoa; phylum Chordata; class Aves; order Charadriiformes; family Turnicidae; genus Turnix; species Turnix velox. The sequence continues at coordinate 15,511 of VZTY01028666.1, read as the reverse complement.
TGATGAGACACTGGCCCAGATTGCCCAGAGAGGTGTTGGAGGCTCCATCTCGAGATGTCCTTTGAATGTCCCTCCTATCTCGCCACATTCTATGATTTCATGGCTTTCTCCACTGCACTTCAGGCATGGGAGGGAAAAGCTGCCAACGTGGTGATGTCTCCCTGCAGGAAGTTCTCACCACAAAGGTTTCTTTGAGTTCTAACTTAGTGCACACACTGAGCAGATGCACACATGGGGGATTCCTCAGCTGTAGGGTTTTTTTTTTTCTCTAAGATGATGCTTTTTTTTTTTCCCCCATGCAGGTATCTTTGCTTACCTCAACTACCATGTTCCCCGGACGAGAAGGGACATCCTGGAGACCCTCATCAAAGGGCTCCAGAGGCTGGAATACAGAGGATATGACTCTGCAGGTAGATTTCCCCAATTATCAGTGCTTCTTTTTTCAACTTTGTCTTGTAAATGTTGTGTCCGTGGACATTTTCTGCCATCCTCTACTTCTGAAGAAAGCTGAAACACAAATTAAATGTGATCAGAGGCTTGGATTAACTTTCAATGTATACATTTTCTATATTCTTGATGCCTGTTCCCTAGAGATTTACAAACATCTTCAAGATGACAAAGGGAAAACCCACTTCTAAGGGGTTTCTTGCCTTTATTTGATTGGATCTGCTGTGGGGGGAGAGGGAGGACTGAAAATCCCTATTGGTTTCCATAAAATCCTGTCATTTACTGCCTGCACTTCTCACTCTTTCTTGTTTAGGTGTGGGGATTGATGGTGGAAATGACAAAGACTGGGAAGCAAATGCCTGCAAAATCCAGCTTATCAAGCAGAAAGGGAAAGTGAAGGCTCTGGATGAGGAGGTTCACAGTATGTATTTCCTTTTCTTTTTCTGCCTGATTGAAATTCCATCTCATTTGTGCTTGAACATCGCCTCTATTACCCCAAACCCAACCAGCTTATACATTTTGCCCCTCTCCTGGGCTCTGGTGAGGCCCCAACTGGATTATTGTGTCCAATTCTGGAGCCCTCAACATAAAAAGGACTTTGAGCTGTTGGAGCAGGTCCAGAGGAGAGTGATGAAGATGCTGAGAGGGCTGGAGCAGCTCCCTTGTGAGGACAGGCTGAAGGCGTTGGGGTTGTTGAGGCTGGAGAAGAGAAGGCTCAGTGGGGACCTCAGAGGAGCTTCTCAATCCCCCCTTCAGGGGGCTCCAGAAAGGCTGGGGTAGGACTTTGGAATAGGGTCCAGGATGGCAGGACTAGGAGTGATGGATGCAAATTGGAAGAGGGGAGATTGAGGCTGGAGAGAAGGAAGAAAGAAGTTCTTTGGTGTGAGGGTGGTGAGACAGTGGGACAGGTTGCCCAGAGAGGCTGTGGATGCCCCCTCAATCCCTGGAGGTGTTTAAGGCCAGGCTGGATGAGGCATTGAGCAGCCTGGTGTGGTGGGAGGTGTCCCTGCCCATGGCAGTGGAGTTGGAACTGGATGATCTTGAAGGTCCCTTCCAGCCCAAACCTTTCTATGATTCTATAAAGCACTAGAGCTTTGGAGATTCACCCCTGTGCTGTAAAGAACCCATCAATCCTTTGGACATTGTCATGAAATTACAGACAAATCCTGATTTCCTCAGTCAAATGCATCACATCCTCTTCAAGTAAAATGAACTTGAAAAAGTTTTAGGAATTGAACCAAAAAACTCAAACAAAACACTCCTTAAACTGGGGAAAGGGGAATTACTTGGGAATTAATTGTCAGGAATGTAGAGCTTGGGTAAAATAAGCGAATTTCTGCACTAACCTCAATATTTGAATTTTAAGTATTCATCCATAGTTCTTGGCCCAGCTGAACTGTCCATCTGAGCTGTGGTGGGCTCAGCAGCTGGCTTCAGGGAAGTGCTAATGTCTGTAGCTGCCAAACTGATGGGAGAATGGAGTGTGATGTCTTCTCCAGCCATTTCTGCCTCTGATTTAAACTCTTGTCTCTGTGCATGATGCAGAGGAACATGGAGTTGTGAGTGTGAGACACAGGGAAGCTGTGTGAGATGAGGAAGATGCTTTTCATAGGAGGAAGGTCTATGTTTTGGGAGTTGGAAGTAGATGACCTTTAAGGTCCCTTCCAACCCAAACCATTCTATGATTCTATGGGATGTGTAGAACAAAAGGAGTCTTTTTTTCCTCAAGACATATTAAAGCCAGTGGTGTACTTTCTCCAGACAAGGGTTAATGGTGAGTATTGCAACCCTAGTGGTGTGTGACCATGGAATCGGCTGGCTGGTCACAGCTGAGCATGTGGCAGGTGACAGGATGACACTGTGCACCCATGAGAGCGAGATTAAAGGTGGATTCTTTATTGAAAGTTGGGGTTTTTTTATTTTTGAAAAGTGAGGAATACACAGGATGGTTGCTTCTGTGTTTGTATCTGTGTTCTCAGTCACAACACACTCAAGGGCTTAGTACTTCTATTTCCCTGTCAACATTACAGAATCACAGAGGGACCTCAAAAGATCATCTAGTCCCACCCCCTGCCAGAGCAGGAACACCTAGAGCAGGTCACACAGGAAGGTGTCCAGGTGGGGTTTGAATGTCTCCACAACCTCTCTGCTGTCTTCTGGCTGCAGGGAGCTGCTGAGACTCCTGGTTTGACTTCATAATATGACCCAAAAAACTTCTCACTTGTAAATACTTCTCCTTATGCTGCAGAGCAACAGGATATGGACCTTGATATCGAGTTTGATGTGCACCTTGGAATCGCCCACACCCGCTGGGCTACCCATGGTGAGCCCAGTCCCATCAACAGCCACCCCCAGCGCTCAGACAAAAACAATGGTGAGTGTGGGCTGTGTCTGGAGGAACTATATGGTCCTCAGCAGGTTGTGGAGAAGCTCCTGGCTGTGTCCAGGCAGGGCTGGCTGAACCTGGGCAATGGGTTTATTGCTTCAAGTCCATTTGCTGTGAAGTTGGAGGGGTTTGGCTTTTAGTTTTGGCCTCAGGATATGTTCAGAGCAGTGAAAGTGCTCAGGAGGGGTTGAGGTGTTGGCGTGGGGCTGAGCAGGGCTTTTCCTCTGTCTCCAGAGTTCATCGTCATCCACAATGGCATCATCACCAACTACAAGGACCTGAGGAAGTTCCTGGTTAGTGACCCTCTGTGTGTGTGTGTGACACTCAGATCCCTGCTCAAATTCTCTCACTGCTCCTTCTTCTGGCTCTCACACTCATTTCTCATTCCTCTGCTCACTTACACAATCATAGAATGGTTTGGATTGGAAGGGACCTCAAAGATCATCTAGTTTCAACCCCCCTGCCATGGGGACACCTCCCATCACACCAGGTTGCTCAATGCCTCATCCAGCCTGGCTGTAAACACCTCCAGGGATGAGGGGGCATCCAAAACCTCTCTGGGCTACCTCTGCCAGTCTCTCACCACCCTCACACTGAAGAACTTCTTTCTTCTCTCCAGCCTAAATCTCCCTTCTTCCCATTTGCATCCATCCACTTCTTCCCCAGTCTGGTTTCCACCTGTGTTCCCCCACTCACATTCACTCTCCTCTGTTCATGTTCCCCAAAACCACGACTGGCCATGAAGATGCTGATAGGTCTG
>VZTY01028666.1:0-11683 GCA_013400935.1 Turnix velox | reverse complement strand
TTCCAACCCAAACCATTCTATAATTTTATGAAAGGGATAAAGGGCAGGAGAAGGGAGGGGAAAGAGTTGGTCACTCAACATGTTATGTTGCTGCAGGAGAGCAAAGGTTATGACTTTGAGTCGGAGACAGACACAGAGAGCATCGCCAAGCTGGTCAAGTACATGTACGACAACCGTGACAGCGACGACATCAGCTTCACCACCCTCGTGGAGAGAGTCATCCAGCAGCTGGTAATGCTGGGGGCAGGGTGCAGGTGGGGACACAGGGACAGATGGGGACGCACACACCCCACAGAAGATAGCACTTGTACTCCAGGATTGCCCAGTATGGCACCTGTGAGTCAGGCTGTGCCAGTTTCTATGGCATACATTAGGGTGGATTTGTCTTTCCTACCTCTGAAAGTTTGTTTCAGACTTACAGTCCCTTTTCCTTAACAAAACTCATGAAAAATGTGTCCGTTTTGGGATGAAACAGCACCTTGAATCAGCCAGTCCGTGGTGTGTTGGGTGGGGCAGAGTGAAAATGAGTCTGTGCTTCTAATGGTCCCCAAAGCTCCGTCTGAAATAGCTGCTGACCCCTTGTGGGAACTTGGCTGCGTGGCGGCTCCTTCCACGTCCTGCTCTTTGTTGAGTTGTCTGCAGTGTCCCTTGTCCCAGGAGACAGTTTTTCACCCTGGCAGGAGCTGAAGTAGCCACACACCAAGGACACACATTTGCTCTAGGGCATCTTCTGCTGGGTCTTTGCCTTTGCAAGTCCCCTCAACACACTGTGAACCTGCAGGAGTGGTGTCCAAGTGCAGTGCCCATCTGGGACTTCAGGAAACTTGTTCAGTGGTTGAGGATGAACTCTCAGAGGTTTAGAGAAGGACACTCCTCCAGAATGAGGTGCCTGGAGCTTCTGGTGGCTCTGAAGAAAGTTTGAAGCCACCTCCTTGGTTCAGTCTCACCTGTTTGCAGAAACTCACGCTAGGAGTGGTGTCCAGGGCCACAGATAAAGGGATAAACAGCTTGTGTTTGTCTTCTTCCAGGAAGGTGCTTTCGCCCTTGTCTTCAAAAGTGTTCATTATCCTGGGCAAGCTGTTGGTACCAGGTAAGTGTGGCTGGGGAAAGAGTTTTATACCCTCTGTGTTGCTGTATTTTGGCTCCCCAAGCAAGATGATGATGGAGAAGAGCTTGTTCTTATCATGGTGTGTTTACCAGGGTGAGAATCACAGAATGGTTTGGGTTGGAAGGGATCTTCAAGATCATCTAGTTCCAACCCCCCTGCCATGGGCAGGGACACCTCCCACCACACCAGGTTGCTCAATGTCTCATCCAGCCTGGCCTTAAACACCTCCAGGGATTGAGGGGGCATCCACAGCCTCTCTGGGCAACCTCTTCCAGTGTCTCACTTCTTATAGCCAGTGAGGATGGTTGGTGTTTTTAATTTCCTTCCTCTTACTTTCTTTTTGACCCAGTGCAAAATTCCAAACATTGTTATGAAAAATTCTTAGTGACCAGCTGGGATTTTCTTTTTTTCTTTGGATTGCAAGGACTTTGGAAAGAGAAGGACATTGACTGTTGGAGCAGGTCCTTGGGAAGGGGCACAAAGATGCTGAGAGGGCTGGAGCAGCTCCCTTCTGAGGACAGGCTGAAGGAGTTGGGGTTGTTGAGGCTGGAGAAGAGAAGGCTCAGGGGGGACCTCAGAGGAGCTTCTCAATTCCCCCTTCAGAAATTCCCCCAGAAAGGCTGGGGTAGGACTTTTGAATAGGGTCCAGGATGGCAGGACTGGGAGTGATGGATGCAAATTGGAAGAGGGGAGATTTGGGCTGAAGAGAAGAAAGAAGTTCTTTGGTGTGAGGGTGGTGAGAGCCTGGAAGAGGTTGCCCAGAGAGGTTGTGGATGCCCCCTCAATCCCTGGAGGTGTTTAAGGCCAGGCTGGATGAGGCACTGAGCAACCTGGTGTGGTGGGAGGTGTCCCTGCCCATGGCAGTGGAGTTGGAACTGGATGATTTTTAAGGTCCCTTCAAACCCAAACCATTCTCTACTTCTTCCTCTCTGTCTTGTGTTTGTAGCAGCTTCTCTGGGAGGAGCTCTCTCTTTTTTAGTTCGTTTGTTATGCTGGAAAATAACCATCTCCTCATGCTGGATGTCTGGGTGAGGAATATTTGGGCTGTAACTCCTTGTTTTCTTGCAGGAGAGGCAGCCCCCTCCTCATTGGTGTGCGCAGTGAGCACAAACTCTCCACTGACCACATCCCCATCCTCTACCGGACAGGTGAGTGTGAGCCCACTCACAAACAGTCCTCTGGAATACACACTGTACTTTTTTAAACACTCAGCATTATAAAAATGCTATTTTCTTCAATTTAAGGAAGGTTTTAACCACATGCTGCAACACCACATTACAAGAGTCAATCTCTGATTTTATGATCCAATCTTTAACACGTGGTGATTGGAAGGAGAAGATTTTGCAGAGCAGCAGAATCAAAGCAAATAGAAGAGCTGAGTGAATTTAACAGTACAACTAGACTTAGATACTTGAGTTTGTGTTTTGTGTGTGCTGTGTTGCCATTCACAGACCTGGTTGTTTTCAAGAAGGACCTACCCAGGCATTGCTTTGCCCCATCCCAGACCATTCCAGACTTTTTAAAACCTAAAAAGCTGCCCCTCTCTGTGTCTTTCTGTTGTCTGTGTCTTTCACACGTGTTTTACCACTTGTAGTTGCACCCTTGAGAGTGAAAAGATGCTCTGAACTATCCCATAGCACCTTCTTGTTGGAGGATTCTGCTCTTGGGGGGGTTCTCTCAGCCCTGCAGGGGTGACAAAGACTCACTGTCACAGTAGATCTTGCTGCTTCCTAATAATGTTCCTAACAAGAGCTTGCTGTAACACCCACAACCAGTCCCAGGAGGCTTTGGTTGACGTTGGATAATTTGCAGTCATCCTTAATGTATGTATGTAACACTTGTTAATTTTTTTTCACTGATTATCTGAAACTTTTCTATGTTTGTTTTGTTTTTGTTTTTTATTTTCCCAATTGTACTTCCAGCTGTACAATCTATGGATCATTCTTTTGATGGAATATCCATAAAAAAGGAGGAAGGTGCCTACCAAAAAAAAAAATCTTTTCATGTTTGAAATTTCAGACAAATCCTCCAGTTCTTTAAGGAAGGAATCACAAATGAGAGCAAGATGCATTGGCTCTTTATTATGTGGTTATTGCTTTCCATGTGGTGAAGCCAATCAAGGGGGAGAATCAGAATTCCCTGAGCAGAGACACACAGGAAAACCTTCCCATCCCATCCCAAATATTCCAACATAATGCTCAGCATATGTGCAGAGCCTGATGACTGAGTGTGGGTCGTGCTGCACCCTCCCTGCAGCTCTGATTATGGGAGGAAATCGTGAATTACCTTAAAAAAAGCCCATGAAACCATAAAATTAAGCTCTGTTAGGAGAATACTACTAATCCTAGTGCAGGTGTTCTCCAAAATTCCTTTTGGAGTTGAGATTATCAGAGAGCTTTGTCCTCCTGATGGTGGTGTGACTCCAGCTCTTCTCCTTAACATTGAACTAAGGCTGGAACTCACTTCCCTTTGTTCATTTATCAGTTTGAACCATTTGAAATTCATATTAAACACTTCATTTTTGTAAAATTTCAGTGATTGTAGGAGATGTGATGAACTAAATTCACAGCTGAAGCCTGGAGCATTTTTCTGTGGGAGGAGAAGGTTGGATCCTTGGCTGCTGTCAATAAATGTGATTCCAGCCTGGGGCACTTACAGCTTTTGCTGGAGCAGAAACAAACCTCAGCTTGTTGAAAGGTGGGCTGTCAGAGAGATGGTTTACCTCACCCCAAGCATTAAATGCAGCTTTGTTTCCTTTTTATCAAAATATGTCTCTCTCGAGTCAGTGCAAAGTGCTTGGAGTGAGATTCTGAGGCTTTCCTGAAAAATGGACCATTTGAGATACAGATTTGAGTGTTTTGACTATAAATCATTGTTTCTTCCTTTGCCTAATGCTGCCTCTGGAAATACCTCTGGGAGAAATCCCAGCTTTAATGCTGCTCAAGGGTGGAAGAATCTCTTGATCAACCTGTGCTGAAGCACCTCTGCAAAACTGCCCAGTTCTCTGGGTTTGAATAATGGAGAATGAACTGGTATCAAAATATACTTGACACACACCACCCTCACAGCAGTCCACACCCTTTTTAGCTCAACCTGTTCATTTTTCATTCTTTAATTGAGAAGGGGAAAGGTTAAAAGATGAGTTCAGTGGAGTTTCTAAATTGCAATAGGTAGGAGGTGAGTTCTGTAGGGCAATAATCCAAGTGGCAAACCTGTGGGCAAATCCATAGATAATTTAACAACCCCAACTGGCTGATGATTCTCACACAAAGTTTTCAGCCACTTTTTATAAGGTCTACACGCAATAAACACCAGCAGCTCAGCCCAGTGTGGAATCTGTAACACAGGAAAGCAAAGCAACATAATAAAGGCAATGCAGGGAAATGATAAGAAGTTAAATTTGCATGTTGTGATCCTGGTTTGGATGCTTTGGGTTGAGGGTGGCCACTGTCACCTTTGTTCTGTCCTGTCCCAGCAACAAATCAGTCTGTCCTGTCTCTGCAACAAATCAGTCTGTCTTCTCTCTACAGCAAATCAGTCTGTCCTGTCTCAACAACTCAGGAGCTGTTTTCTGCCTTCACTGACTTCACTGCCTCAAGTGGAGGGCTCTGAGCTGTTGGTTGAGCAGAAACTTCTTCCTGAGTATCAACATGACAGCAGTATTTTTTTCTTCACACTGGCATTTACACAAGCATCAGTCTCAACACATGGGCAAGAAAGAAGCCCATGTGTCAGTAGAAGTTGGGGACTGAGTTGTCAGAGAGCAGTGGAGGGGAAAAGGACCTGGGGGTCCTGGTGGGCAGCAGGATGGCCATGAGCCAGCAATGTGTCCTTATGGCCAAGAAGGACAATGGCATCCTGGGATTTGGCTACTAGGGAGAGAGAGGTTCTCTTCCCCCTCTGCTCTGCCCTGGTGAGACCACATCTGGAGTGTTGTGTCCAGCTGTGGGGCCTTCACTCAGTTGGAGAAGGACAGGGAACTGCTGGAGAGAGTCCAGGGCAGAGACACAGAGATCATTGATCAATTACCGCATCTCCCTTGTGAGGAAAGGCTGAGGGAGCTGGGGCTCTTCAGCTTGGAGGAGACTGAGGGGTGAGCTCAGTCATGTCTGGAAATATGGAAAGGGTGAGTGTGAGGAGGATGGAGCCAGGATCTTCTCAGTGACCTCAATGATAGGACAAGGGGCAATGGGTACAGCTGGAACACAGGAGGTTCCACAGAAGTATAAGAAAAAAACATAATTATAGTGATAGTGAGAGAAGAGTGTCCCAGGCTGCCCAGAGAGGGTGTGGGGTCTCCTTCTCTGGACACATTCAAACCTCACCTGGATGGGTTCCTATGTGAGCTGTTCTGGGTGTTCCTGCTGCAGCAGGGGGATGGGACTGGATGCTCTCTTGAGGTCCTTTCCGATCCCTGACATTCTGTGATTCGACATCATGAGCTCTACATCCCTCTGTAACATTGCTACACAGCAGGTGAAGCACAACATTGAAGTTAAATATTTATTCCATGAGCTTTAATGTTGTTACTCTGCAGCAATAATCTCATTTTACTAGAAGATGTGATTAATCCCCCCCTGCCCCTCACCACACCCTGTGCAGTGACTGGCAGACTGTGCTGTTGGAGCAGTGGGTGTTCTGCTCCTCATTCCTCATGAGCTCTGGCACTGAGACATATTTTCTGCAGCTAAAGAGTAGGTGGAAGATGAGAGAGGGTTGGGAATTGCCAGAAAACTTCAAAAAGCATCCCTGATGAGACACTAAACTTAGTACAGGTTTTTCAGCAGCTGATTCTTATTCCTCTGTACCCCTGGGTACTTTCCTGGCAAAGTAGTGATGGATGCAAATTGGAAGAGGGGAGATTTAGGCTGGAGAGAAGAAAGAAGTTCTTTCCTGTGAGACATTGGGAGAGGTTGCCCAGAGAGGCTGTGGATGCCCCCTCAATCCCTGGAGGTGTTTAAGGCCAGGCTGGATGAGGCACTGAGCAACCTGGTGTGGTGGGAGGTGTCCCTGCCCATGGCAGGGGGGTTGGAACTAGATGATCTGGAAGGTCCCTTCCAACCCAAACCATTCTACAATTCTGTATTAGCATATTAAGGCTAGAATCATAGGTTCTCAAAATATGTTGCTATGGAAGGGACCATCCAAGACCATCTAGTGTCACCCCCTGCAGTGACAGGGACATCCTGCACTAGATGAAGTTCTTCAGAGCCTCCAACCCTCCTCACCAAGCCTATCCTTGGGTGTCTTCAGGCATTGATGGGGCCTCCACCATACCTGGGCCAGTATGGTGAAGAACTTCTTCCTCATGTGTCATCTAACCCTGCCCTGCTCTAGTTTCAAGCCTTGTCCTGTGGCTTCATGCCCTGACGAAGAGGAAGAGGTTCCTCAGCAGGATGGAATGAATGAAGTGGTTGGATTTGACAGCTGGGGACAAGGCTGGGTATTTAATCCTCTATTTCCTGAGCTGTGTCTGGCCATGTTCTCTCAGCCAGACAGCTGGGTTTGGGTTACATCTGTCTTTAGAACAGGGCTCAACCAGGTGGCATCTCTGAAATGATCTCACTGACTGAAGTTCTGAGAGCAACTGAGAAAAGGAAAGCAAACTTGCTTGGTTTCTCAAAGCTTCACAAAAGCCAGTGGAACAGGAGTGCAGGAGAAACTTGGAATGATAAACCAAGCAGATTCAACTGTGAAAATGTTGAATTGCTCTTAACTTTGCTGTGACCAGTGATGAAAATAGTGCTTCATGTTGGTACAAGGCCTTGGGAACTCTGTGTGGAGTCTGACATTGCAGCTTTGTTCCTGATGTGTCCCTACATGAGGGGCTTAATCCTTGTGTCTCCTAGGGAAAGACAAGAAGGGAAGCTGCAACCTGTCCCGTGTCGACAGCACCACCTGCCTCTTCCCTGTTGAGGAGAAAGCTGTGGAGTACTACTTTGCTTCTGATGCCAGGTAACCTCCAGTGTCTTTTAGCATCTACAGAAGGTGTGGCCTTGAATTAGACATGATTTCAAATCAGTGAAGAGAAAGATTTGGAGGTGTCAGTGGAGGAGAAGCTCACCATGAGCCAGCAGTGTGTGCTTGCAGCACAGAAGGACAACCCAGCCCTGGGCTGCAGCAAGAGAAGTGTGGCCAGCAGGGCAAGGGAGGGGATTTTGCTCCTCTACTGGGCTCTGGTGAGACCCCAACTGGAGTTACTGTGTCCAGTTCTGGAGCCCTCAACAGAAGAAGGACATTGAGCTGTTGGAGCAGGTCCAGAGGAGGGTGATGAAGATGCTGGAGCAGCTCCCTTGTGAGGAGAGGCTGAAGGAGTTGGGGTTGTTGAGGCTGGAGAAGAGAAGGCTCAGGGGGCACCTCAGAGGAGATTCTCAATCCCCCCTTCAGGGGGCTCCAGAAAGGCTGGGGTAGGACTTTTGAATAGGGTGCAGGATGGCAGGACTGGGAGTGATGGATGCAAATTGGAAGAGGGGAGATTGAGGCTGGAGAGAAGAAAGAAGTTCTTTGCTGTGAGGGTGCTGAGAGCCTGGAAGAGGTTGCCAGGGGAGGTTGTGGATGCCCCCTCAATCCCTGGAGGTGTTTAAGGCCAGGCTGGATGAGGCACTGAGCAACCTGGTGTGGTGGGAGGTGTCTCTGCCCATGGCATAGGGTTGGAACTAGATGATTTTTAAGGTCCCTTCCAACCCAAACCGGTCTATGACTCTGTGGTTTTAAACACAATTCCATTGAAATGAGTGCCTTCCTTGACTCAGAAGCTGTGTGTTGGATTCTGGGTCAAGCTGCAGCCTTCACCCTTCTGTGCAGGGTGATGTCTGATGGCCAATGGTCTCTGCTTTTGCAGTGCTGTCATTGAACACACCAACAGAGTGATTTTCCTGGAGGATGATGACGTGGCAGCCGTGGTTGATGGACGTCTCTCCATCCACCGCATCAAGCGCACGGCGGGTGACCACCCTGGCCGAGCTGTCCAGACCTTGCAGATGGAGCTCCAGCAGATTATGAAGGGTAAAATGGCTTGGATGTCACCTGTGTAGATGTCACCTGTCCTCCCTCCAATCACACAATTAAATCATGTTGAGAAGTGATCTTTAAGGTCCCTTCCAACTCAAACCATTCTATGATTCTACAAGAAAAGACCTCTAGAGATCATCAGGTTTAGTCCCTGTGTCAAACTTGAACCAAGCTGATCATAGAATCATAGAGTAGTTTGGGTTGGAAGGGACCTTCCAAGGTCCTTTTATTTTTTTTTATTTAAGAGCCTTTATTATCCAAGTGTGGAGATCTCCAAGGCTGAGAATCCCACAGCCTGCCCAAGCATCTCTCCCAGTGCTTTTCCACCCTCATGGTGAAGAGGAGAGATTTAGATTAGATATCAGAAAGAAATTCTTTACTCTTGAGAGTGTTGAGTTGCTGGAACAGGTTACCCAGGGAATTTGGGGATACCCCATTCCTGGAAGTGTTCAAGGGCAGGCTGGATGGGGTTTTGAGCAAGCTGGTAGAGTTGTAGGAACTAGATGATCTTTTAGGTTCTTTCCAACTTGAAGTGTTCTATCTAAGATGACTTTTCCTCTGGCTGCTGACACCAGAGTGAGGAGAACTGTGGGGCTGAGGGTCTTGCCTCTTGCTTGGAGACATCCTTTTGGCCAAAGACTGATCCATAACAGGCTTGGATTCCAGATTTGACCCTTCACTGACACATGGCAGGGGGGTTGGAACTAGATGGTCTTTAAGTTCTCTTCCAACCCATAAAATTCTGATTTTGTCAAGCATGAACTGATGCTTAAACAGAAAGAGAAACATCTCCCTAATCTTCTCTACTTGTTATCTGGAATGTTGGTGTCTCTGGTCCAAGATCTTCCCTCTGGACAGAAAAAGAATATAAATCACCAGGAGGTAATTTGAAGAGTTCTTCTCATTTGTTTTCTTTCTTTCTCTTCTAGGAAACTTCAGCTCATTTATGCAGAAGGAAATTTTTGAACAGCCAGAATCTGTTGTCAACACCATGAGAGGACGGGTCAACTTTGATGACTACACTGGTAATTGAGATGAAAATTTTATCATTTTTGACAGCTCAGCATTTAGTCATTATTCCACTGTAGTTACAGGGAAGGAAGCAGGAGGTGGATGATGTGGGAGGTGTTGGTGTCTCTCACTGCTGGAGTTGCACGTGGTGAGGGTAGAATTACTTTTTGGGAAGGGTTTTTTTGCAAAGTTCTGGCTGGAGACTGTAAAATGCTGTGTGACAGAGAGTCTCTGCTCCCTGGCCACACTGACTGTCCTCTCTGCTTCTTCTCACAGTGAACCTTGGTGGGCTGAAGGATCACATCAAGGAGATCCAGAGGTGTCGGCGTCTAATCCTTATTGCCTGTGGGACCAGTTACCACGCTGGAGTTGCAGTGAGTCCTCAGCCTTGGTCTGACTTGTACTGGGAACAGTGTTTATTCCATGTTTTGAGCAGGTTAAGAATCTGTTTAAGGTTTAGGTTGGAAGGGACTTTAAAGATCATGCAGTTCCAAGCCCCCTGCCATGGGCAGGGACACCTCCCACCACACCAGGTTGCTCAGTGCCTCATCCAGCCTGACCTTAAACACCTCCAGGGATTGAGGGGGCATCCACAACCTCTCTGGGCAACCTCTTCCAGTGTCTCTCCAGCCTCACAGCAAAGAACTTCTATCATCTATCTTCTATCTTCTTTTCTGGGCTCCAGTGGAGCCCAAGTGTTTGGGATTTGGGGGGAAATGGGCTGGGAAAGGTTTGGTGGAAAGAGATGGGGGAAAAGAAGGTTATGTGTAACCTGCAAGAGGCAAACTGGGGGGAAAAATGGAAAGACTTGAGTGTTCACCATGAGGGTGTGAGACACTGAAACAGGTTGCCCAGAGAGCTGGTGGAAGCCCCATCATCCCTGGAGACATCCAAGGCCAGGCTTGCTGAGGCTCTGAGCAACCTCATCTAGTGCAGGATGTCCCTGCCCATGGCAGGGGGGTTGGAACTAGATGATCTTTAATGTCCCTTCCAACCCAAACCATTCCATGATTCTTTCCTTCTATCTTCTAAATCTTCCCTCTTCCAATTTGCATCCATGATTTCCACACAGTATTTTGATAGTAATATTTTCCAGCGTGTGGCAACTAGAAGGCTTTATTTTTGTTTTCCCAAAGCTTGGCTTTTTAAAAACATGATGTAATGACATAACATTGTTCCATCTCCTTTTTCCAGACCCGGCAGGTTCTGGAAGAACTGACTGAACTACCTGTGATGGTTGAACTGGCCAGTGACTTCTTGGACAGAAACACCCCTGTCTTCAGAGATGATGTTTGCTTTTTCNTGGAAGGGACCTCAAGAGCTCATCTAGTCCCATCCCCCTGCCAGAGTAGGAACACCCAGATCAGGTCACACAGGAAGTTGTCCAGGCAGGGTTTGAATGTTTCCACAGAAAGAGACCCCACAGGAGCCACCTCCAAAGAGAATCCCAGGGTGTCAGGGACTGGAAGGGACCTCAAGAGATCATCTAGTCCCATCCCCCTGCCAGAGCAGGAACATCTAGATCAGGTCAAACGGGAAGATGTCCAGGTGGGGTTTGAATGTCTCCAGAGAAAGAGACCCCACATGAACTACCCCCAAACAGAATCCCAGAACTTCAGGGATTGGAATGGACCTCAAGAGATCATCAAGTCCCATCCTTCAGTGGGAACATCCACATCAGGCAGGGTTTGAATGTCTCCAGAGAAGGAGACCCCGTAGGAACCACCTCCAAACAGAATCCCATAATGTCAGGGATTGGAAAGGACCTCATCTAGTCAAATCCTAGAGTGGGAATACCCAGATCAGGTCCCACAGGAAGGTGTCCAGAGAAGGAGACCCCACACCCTCTCTGGGCAGCCTGTGACACTCTTCTCTCACCCTCAACAAGGTGACAAAGTTTTTTCTTGTATTTCTGTGGAACCTCCTGTGTTCCAGCTGCACCCATTGTCCCCTGTCCTATCACTGGAGGTCACTGAGAAGAGCCTGGCTCCATCCTCCTCACACTCACCCTTTCCATATTTATAGACATGACTGAGGTCACCCCTCAGTCTCCTCTTCTCCAAGCTGAGGAGCCCCAGCTTTTCCTTCCCTCTCCTGGCAGGTGAGACAGCAGACACACTGATGGGACTGCGCTACTGCAAGGAGCGAGGAGCCCTGACAGTGGGAATCACCAACACCGTGGGCAGCTCCATCTCCAGGGAGACAGACTGTGGGGTCCACATCAACGCTGGCCCTGAGATTGGGGTTGCCAGCACCAAGGTGAGTCTCAAGTTGATGGGATCATAGAATGGATAACAGCAACTCTTAGAGTTTGACATGATAGAATCCTAGAATAGTTTGGGTTGGAAGGGACCTTCAAGATCATCAAGTTCCAACCCCTCTCACATAGGCAGGGACACTTTCCACTATATCAGGCTGCTCAGTGCCTCATCCAGCCTGGCCTTAAACACCTCCAGGGATTGAGGGGGCATCCACAACCTCTCTGGGCAACCTCTTCCACTGTTTCACCACCCTCACAGAGAAAAGCTTGTTTCTTCTCTCCAACCTCAATCT
>VZTY01028665.1:0-14766 GCA_013400935.1 Turnix velox | reverse complement strand
TACCTCAAACCAGGACAGTAATACGTAGCAGTAAAACCAACCCTGTATGCCACAGTTATACTGGGAGGAGTGTGCATATTGCATATCTTACTGGCAGACTAACTCATATTCATTGAAGTATTTATACTATATGTGATACGAAAATAGATGTGGAATTTATATTGAAGATTAGCAAAGAAATCAGCATGCATGTTTACAGCATACGTTAGCATGTGAGATACAGCTGAATCTCTCAGTACTTGGAACAGGTTCTATCTCAGACTTACAATCATTTGTTATGTATGTTCTTCTCCATTGTCTACCTCTGTGAGTTTGATTTCTCTCACTTTGACACTACATCTGTAAAATGACAATTTGAAAGGTATCTCCTTCAGCTAGGAAAATGAATGAGTTTCTACCAAATACAGTCCTGGTGTAAAAATGCTGTAGTTATCAGGAATATGACTGACCAGGAAGCCGAATGTGAGTACAAGCATGCAAACTGCAGAAACAAAACAATCTGACAAAATGTGACATAGTGTAGAGACTCAATGGTGCTTTTAATGTCTGCCAAAAGTCCAGCTACAGAACATAAGTAACAGCTTACTGAATTCATAGCAGGTTTTTTCACTTTGCCTTGGTGCTCTAAGAGATAGCTCTCGCTGCTCTTGTAATGCTCCTGCAACCTGCGGCAGTTCAGAGCTCAGGACCTGAACAAGGCTGCATGATTCACTCTTCAGCTGTATTTATTTTGAACAGGCCTAAGGCATGGAACTGTGTGACCTTTCCTAACAGCTCAGCAGCTTGAGTTCACCCATGATAGCGGAGAAACAGGTGATTGTGGTAACAGGTATGAAGACTAGAAGCAGCCATAGTAACCAGGTATGTAAAGGGGTTATGTTCATAATTTTAAACAAACAAGCACTATTGTGCATGATACTCATACACAATTACATGCTTCTAATTCAGGGACTGGTAGTATTCATCATGTTGTTAGTATTGTAAATTTATAGTTAGGTAGATAGGAGTCACATTGCTTGGGGCCTTGTACATTCACCTATTGTTTTTCCTGTGCTACGATAAATTTTCAGCAACACTTGATTAAAACTGCCAATTTGTTGTGTATAAAGAAAATCTCTTGACGCTACCAGGACTAATTACATTGTCCTTGCCAAAGGGGTAGTTGAATAATTGCATGTGATTATTGCACAGCTATATGCAGTACTTTTCATGTCAGTGGCAATGCAATGAAGATTGATTCCTTTTAATTAATCATTCAAAAATAACCTCTTGTATAATTCCTCAAATAGAAGCAAATGTGTTCCTACATTTTTCTTCCAAAAAGTTCCAGGATGCAATTAGTTCCCTGATGAGATAGCTTTGCATTACATATGTACATGTCCATAATAGGAGGCCCTTATTTGTAACCTGTTCTCATTCTTCCTACTTGTTCTAGAACGTGCTGTATAATTTTGATAGCCACAACAATACAGCAAAAACCCCTAGAGTTTACTAATTGAACTCCTGGCAGTTCATTAGAAAGAGTGCCACCAGCTCTGAAATTTTTATATTTGTCTCTTACTCTCCTGTCCATTCCAGTCAAATGGTCTATGCAGTCATGGTGCATTACCTGATAATATTAATTACTGCAAGAATATCTTATCTTGATAAAGTAGTTAAAAGTCAGTGGGTTACATTCTGCTATAAGCACTGCTCTTAATCAATATCTGCAACAGTGACAAAAGTTAACCAGCTGCATTTGTGTATTTTCTATACCTGGATTTTCTAAAGTCCATAACATTCATTTATCAGGAAGTTGCTTCTTCATATGGTTTTATTTCTACATGTACATTAAAATCTCAGAGAAGCTAATAGGATGGTATATTTTAAGTAAATGGGTCAACCATTTATGATATCTGACATCATATAAACATTTTTCCCCAACAATAGCTTTATAGATAGTGACTGTCACTTTAAGTAGCACACAAAGTGTAGAAGTAACAAATATGAATTTATGAATATAGTTCATTTTTTCCCTAACAGATTTTACATCATCTAAATTAATATAATTGTTAAACAAGGTTAACAAGATTTATAATAATTGCAATATCATTGTTTATTTTTGACTCATAAAAATGAGAATAAGAGTTTTGATAAGCAAATCTACATACAACCATACATATGCATGAACTGGAATTGTTCTGACACATTTTGTCACTCAAGATTGACGGTTGGATGATCTGAAAAGCCACTTCCAACAGAGGCCATTGTATGATTCTATGATTTGGGGGAAAAAACCTAATGTTTTTGTCAAATTATAATATTATAATGACTGCATCAAAATCTGCATGCAGGTTGTTTCCATAGGTCTTCTAATCAAAGGTTTATGTTTACATATTAAAAAAACCAGCCAACAACAGCTAGGCTACTATAGAACTACAGAACATGCATAATAGTCCTTATGCACTGAAGTTATCAAACCCGAATAATTGTATTAATTTATTTTACTACCTACTTATATTGAGTACAATTTAGCTCTTTCATTGCAAGTTTTCTTAGAGATGATGGCTCCTGCATGTCAGAGGATGTTGTTATAGGAAGGAAAGTGGATTGTGTCCTGCAGAGTTGCAGTCACTTGATTTAGTAAGACCTAATCCAATAAGGATGTAAATCCTGGCAAAAAAAATAGCTTTCATATTCTAGAAGATATTGCCTATGGAGGAATATAGTGATGTGTAATTTAAAATTACTCCATTGCCAGATATAGTCTATATACTAATATACTCTTGGGTAAGGCTTCGTGGACTGCCAATGAAAGCACGAAATGAAATTTTTTTATCTGTTCTGTAGGAAATCCATAATAGGCCTAGTTAATTTAGCTGGTCAAGAAAAAAAATGCAGTTCTGTGTCCATTCTCCTCTTAACCCATGTCAAATAGGGGCTACCTTAGCCAAGACAGATTCTCTATGTAATGAGATGAGATGTAATGAGATGAGACTTATGTTCTGTAGCTGGACTTTTGGAAGACATTAAAAGCACTGATGTAATGGCAGGGGGTTTGGATCAAGATTTAAAGTCACTCCCAACTTAAACCATTCTATGATTCTATAACTGGAAAGCTTGGCCAGTTGTTGACCCTTCCTTTCTGTTAGGAGGAAAGGATGTTACAGCTTATATAGCTGAATAAGACATTCAGTCCACACCACTGAAGATTTGGCTTTTCAGTCTCTCAAATGGCATTAAGCCATCCCTGAAGAAGGAGTCTGTTCTCCCATTTCTCTGCTGTCATTGAGAACTCACTCACTCATTGAGAGCAGACCTCAGGATTTTTTTGTTTTCCCCTTATGTTCTGAGCGGTCTTTTTACACCTTCAGATGGCCATCTACAACAGACTCCCAGGAAAAAATGAATCTATGCCCTCTTGCTCACAGCTTTGTTATCTCAGGGCTTTTTTTCTTATGCCTTTCTTTTCCACCTGAAGGATTTATTTTGTCATCTCAGCCTCCTTCTTGTCCTTATTATCTTAATAAAGAGCACAAAGTGCTCACAGTTCAACTGCACTTGTGTCCACATTCAGGCTGCACCCATCCTGCTTTGGATAGTTACCATGATCATCCTAGGTGTTGTTCAAAACTTTTACTATTTCTATTTTTAAGGTCAGTTAGTTGTTATGATTGCTATATTTTGATATTTTTTTCCTGTGCCCTGTCGCCTGGGTATGAGACAGAAGACTGTATATCATCTAGGATAGTCTCATTACAACTACTGCTTTTTATTTTGGGCCAAAATTAATAAATTAGCCCCCCAGAGACAGATGGTCCTCCCTCTCTCTCTCTGAAGAGAGGAGAGGAAGGAAGGAGGAGATTTAAGAGTTCGCAAGAATTCCAAACTACTTTAATAGATAATGAAACAATAAATAAAATCAAAAGGGAAAGATAAAAAGGTGTACAATATTTACAAGACCGAATTTTGCTCCCGGGATGATGATCGAGTTTCCACGTGGTCAGGCCGAGGAGAGTAGGCCTCTGGTCTGAAGAACGCAGGGCTGGGGAGGGGAATGGCCGATGAGGGAAGAGAGCCGAGGAGGAAGAGCGTCGAGGAGGGAAGAGAGACGAGGGGGGAAGAGAGGATGACCCCTTTCGATCCCTCCTTTTATACACTGAGGGCATGAGGCAGATGGGATGGAATACATTGGTTACATGTTATATCCATCAATGTAGAACCCTCCCCTTGCAGTTTCTCTTTCCGGTACAACTGACCACGAGTTCCTTCTTCACTAGTGCTTCGGCACCTCCCCCACGCTGGCCAGGTCTGCCGAAGGTCGGCCTAAGGCTTCGATGGCTCTTTTTGTCTTGTTGATCACTCTCCTTTGTTTTCTTTCGAGAACTTGATGGCCGTGTCGTTAACTGCCTAGCCAGTGCCCATCCTCCACGAATTCCTCCGTTTTTCTTTAAACATTATACAACGGTAAACAATCTTACACACAGTAATAACAAGTAAAAATATTAGTACAAACACAAACCAGAAAATTTACCCCATTCTACCTCAAACCAGGACATCTTGTATAGTTGTAATTATGATGGTACATTCAGAAAGTATTTTGTGAATTCTTTTGTCAAGATCACTAGATACAGCTTAAGCACCTGTGCTTTTGCTTCTGTGCTATGTCTGTATTACAAAATACTCCATAATCTGTGCCACTGGAAGAATTAGACTTTTCCCATTTCATTATCATGCTGCTTCTACTATTTTGCTTCAGTTTGATAATGGATATACAGTGCTAACAAGAATAGCTTAAATATAGCAAAAATACTTTTAAGAAATTTGAATAAAATTTTTTATAATTGCATTCATTGTCAAGATTTTTTTAAATTAACATTTGTTTTCATATTAATAACAAATCATTCATGTGTTAAGAGGTGCATTCACTTTGTCTGTCTACTAATTTCTGTTTCTGACTCAGTCTTTTCCTGTTGTCAGAAGTTTCAAGCATCCAATCAGAATAAAGAAACAGTACTTGTAAACTTAGGTAATTAATCACAGATCACAAATAAAAAATAACAAAGTAAAGTGAACAGCATCTAAATAATCCATTGATTTAGAATAGACCATCCATCAGATTTTTATAAATAAGGCAAACACAAAAATTAGGCCTTCATTTTTCAGTTCATTTATTTGTGGAGAATGACTCAGAAACCTCATTAAAAAAACCCCTATTTCCTTAATTTCTCTGACTTATGAAAAATATATAAAGCAAAGATTCTCTGGAGAGTAGCTTCATGGAAAAAGATGTGTTTGATGGCAGCTTTAGTGTGTCAATAGTATGCCTCAGCAGCCAAAAGGACCAGCCATGTCCTGGAGTATCTCAAGCACAATATAGCCAGCTGGCTGAACAGGCAATTGTTCCACTCTACACAGCAGTTGTGCAATCGCACTTTGAGTTTTCACCTCAGTGTAAGAAGGACACAACACTAGGGGAGTATGCTGAGAGGAAAGCAACCAAGATGACAAAAGGTCTTGAAGGCGAGATTTATAAGGGGTGGCTGAAGTCACTTGGCTTGTTCAGCTTGTTGAAGAGAGGGTGGAGGGGGAATTTCATTGCAGTCTACAACTTCCTCAAGATGTAGATGTAGCAGCGGTGTAGGTGCTGGTGTCCTAGCTCTGGTGACTGGTGGGATGTGGGGAAATGGAAGAAAGCTGTGTCAGGGGAAGCTCAGATTTGACATTAGGAAAAGTTCTTCACTGAGAGATGGTAGTACTGTGAAGATCAAGGAGCTAGTCTGGATGAACCGTATTCATTCAACTATTCTATTATTCTAACATGTAAGATGATAAACACTAATCTTTTGTAGTGCTCAATCATTTAATAACAGATCTGCATATATGTAGATGCACATGCGTACATGAACTCAAACCAGTAAAGCACTTTTTCATATCCTTAATTATAAACATGTGAATGGTCTACTGATTTGAATAGGACTGCTCACATACTCCAATTTAAGCATCTGTTTAAGTGCTGTACTTAGGATCGATGTCTTTGATCCTAAGAGGTAGGACTTAAAATGCGTGATGGGAGTACTAGAAATAATGGATATAAATTGGAAGAGGGTAGATTCAGGCTAGATATAAGAAAGAAATTCTTTACAGTGAGGGTGGTGAAGCACTAGAAGAGGTTGCCCCGAGAGGTTGCAGGTGCCCCCTCTCTGGAGGTGTTTAAGGCCAGACTGGACACGGCACTGAGCACTCTGATCTAGTGGGAGGTGTCCCTACCTATGGCAGGGGGTTTGGAACTCATTGATCTTTAAGGTCCCTTCCAAACCTTACTATTCTATGAATCTATGATTCTATGACATAGAAATGGGGATAAAGCCCACAGTTTCATTTAGTCCCTGCTGAAGCCAGTGAGATTCTTACCACTACCTGAATGAAACCTGATTGAAACTTGTGTGAGACCTGAATGAAATCCAAACCTGGATGGTGGTCTCAGCTTGGGAGAGCCACTGAAATGTGCAAAGCATTTGTAACTAAAAATATATCTGAAGGAAAGCAGTATTTCTTAACATGTAAGCATGAGATTGTGTTGAATCTGTGACAGACTATTATATATTCATGCATTATCTGAGGAAAAATTAGTAAGGAATGATGTCTCTGAGATTGAGTTGAAGACAGAAAAGTGATAGTATGCGTTACATTTAGGAGGCAGCAGTAACAAAAGAAATGCACTTTTCCTTAAGTCACATTGCACCAAATGCATGTTTGAGGTACTTTAATTAGATTTCTTTTTCTTTCAGATGTGTGATTGTGAGCTGTTCCTGCTTCAACACTAGTTCTAAACCACAGCAGAATTGCCTGAAACTGACATATACCACTCCAGCTTTTGTAGTCCAACCATATGCATGTATTTCACATATTGAATCAGCAGTAAAATATGCACTATGGTCACAAGGGATCATTGTTTTTCCATAAAAGAATGTTAAATTCATTTCAGGCAGTTCCTATTACCAGTTTTACATGCTAGGCTTAAACTAGTGAGTTAAATTCTGAATCGAGGTCATAATACACAAATGCTTTTGGTACCAAAATTATGTCATAAAAGGCCTATGTGAGATGAAATCAAGCATGAAAAAATCAAGAAAATTTAACAAATGTTCCTATAATTCAGTGACATCTTAGAAACGAAATTGTCTTTGGAGGAAAGAATATCATCTTTATTTAGTTGTAGAAGGTATAAATTTTATGGTGGTCATTTTCCCTAAGCGCACAGTATTTTATGTATGCATTATTATATAATTTCCAGTCAGATTATATCTCCTTAGATGTCTACTTACAGATAATTAGTTCCATAGTTCCATATAGAACACAGTCAAGACTCAAAGATGCACTTGTTATCCTTAGGTCCTTTGGATGAGTAACTTGATGGTATGTTTCCTTATCCTTCCCTTATTTTTATTTTGAAGTGTGACTGAATTGCCTGATTTTTAAGGAAAAAAGCCTCTTTTTTTAATTGCTAATCTCTTCTGTGGTAGATCTAAGAATCTAGGAAGAAAAAATTATTCAGAACCATAACTACGAAAAATGGAATAGCTTCCAAACTCGTTCACTGTAATTCATCTTTTGAGAAATTTTGCTTAAGCCGACCCATGTAGTGGCAAATAAAAAAATTCTAGGACTAAAAACGTGTTTTTAAGAAACACAGTCTCCCAGTGCAGGGTATATCCTGCATGGTAGGTCCTCAGTGGAGGCACAAACTAGTGCAAATCTTAGTCCAAAGACTGAAAATGCTCAGATTCTTATATTGGGGCATGAAACCATTGTCCAGGTCTCTACAGATTTTTGTAGTTGGAAGAGGAAGACTGCAGAAAATATCTTTATAATATTAGGAAATCAAGGTAACTGTGTTTTCCACTGACTGTATAATGACAGCAGATATTACTTGACGGATTTTAACTGTGTAGTATGTAGCTTCCCTTCTTCAAAGAGAAAAGGAAGAGCGATAAGGAAATTTTTTATATTTCTAGTACTGCTTTACAAAACTTATTGATAATTCATGCAAACAGTAATTTACAACCCAGACGAAGGGTCTAAATTGCTGAGTTGGTGAGTGTTTGCTTATGGGAAAATGGATATTATTTTCTTCCCTATTTCTATCCCTGCTTTCTTCATACAGTGGTTTGTGACAAAGTCCAACTGAGAAAAATTAGTGGGGGATGATTCAGCAGTGATGCCTAGGTTTCTGGAATGTAGACATCTAGCTATGGAAAAGTGTCCTGAAACTCATGTTGTGAGGGAGCAAATCCTGCCTCTCACCTTGCTGCTGTCAGGAGGCAAATGGAAGAAATGGTGTGAAGGAAACCTTATGGTGATAACCTTCTACAGAACTCAGTTAGGATGAGTAGAAGCTCAGTGGCACTGAGGCAATATGATTCAGCTGGTGCAATCCACATGAATGAAACATGAATCTCAGAGGAAGTTCATGCAGTTTATTTAGGACTCTGATACGGGTTATACAAAGTAATTGAATTCCTCCTGGATTCTAAGTTCCTCGACAGATACAGCTGTTCTAATGTAAAACCTACGCAACACAATTTAGTGTTGGGACATTTGCCAAGCCACCTATATGGGATTATTCCTTAACTTGTATAGCTCCTTGTCTTACAAAAAAAAAAAAAAACATATTTAATTCAAAATAAATTTTCCTGATATTTATAATTCAAATAATGCTGCAATCCAGGATGCTTATCTACTTTCTGATTCAAATATTTTACAATCATTAGGATATTTATTCAAGAGCAAAACTTGGTTTGCAGTCAGGGCAACAGGCTTTACAGCATTCAAATTCAAAACATAAAGCAGTTCTGTCCTTCAAGATCTTGCTTTTCTCAAACAAAAAAAAGAGGTTAATTCAGTATTTTAATTTTAAACCATTATTGTCTGCTCCTTTTACTTACAGATAAAACTACTATTATTTTTTGCTTCCAAAAGGTCATAATCACCAGGGCCACCCTTTTTGCTCATGTACAGTCATCTCCTTAGGAAACAGGCTTGTTTAACATTAAAAAATAGATGGATTACTTATTTTTAAAGATGTGCTCCCCTTACTAATCTGATCTTTATGAACTGCAGCTTCTTCAGCCACAGAATCGTGAGCACAGAGACACAATTCTTTCCACATAAAGTGCATAAAAAGGGAAAGCATTCAGATAATTTCCTTTTGGAAACATGATATACGCTCTTGGAATTGTTCATGGATATCTCAGGTGATACAGTACAATTTGACTCCCAAATAAATTTGCTTTAACTCTGCTTAGCAAGACAATAATTCCTTTTAAGGGTGCATTAATGCATCCATGTGTTAACTGAACATAAACCAGAATATAAATGCAACATTTCTGCCCTGAAATTAATAACCATCATTTGTAAACCACATCATGTATTTAATTGTAGGAATAATTTACTGATAGGATATTTTATGCTTAGCAGTGATTAAGAAACCATGCAATTTACAACAGAAACAAACAGAGCCGTATGAAATGGGCTGTGTGTGTAGATGTATATAAATTTGTTCATATGAAACAGAAATTAAAAATTCAAATGTTTCTGTAATATAAGGCAAAGTAGAAAGGGCTTTTCATATTATTATCCTTCAAACTGATATACAACTAAATAAAAGATCCAGACTTAAAGGAGGATTTGATTAATATGAAAACAAACCCTAGATGGAAGCGTGTTTCAGCCATTAATAACACGTGTAATGTATATGCTGCTTTGAACTAAACATTTCCATTATAACTGAAAATCCATTTACAGTGACAGAAACAGTGCCTGAGTGTACCCTACCATACAATAACTGCTGCAGAGACAAGAATTCAAGCATGTACTTTACCTAAAGCTTCTAATGTCACTCTGAAGCAGCAGGGGGGAAACACTCAGTGCACCTTGACACTATTAGTGCAGAAAGCAGCATAAGTCCTCATGATTTACTTGGAAAGTTGCACTTAGCACTGGTATGTGTTTATATAAGTTAGGTTGCTGCACTGAAACTAATGCAAAATCTATGTTCTTCATTTATGGATTGTTCTCTCCTGGTAACAGCAAAATGCCATCCTTTCCTCGTTCTGTCCTCATTGTTTCTCCTTTTTGAAGGTTTGACCAAAAGCTTTGTTCAAATAGTATTTTATGAAGAAGTCTTCACGGTTTTTAAAGTATCTCTTGGACGGAAGAGAGCCCTCACCTGCGTAATTTACCTTAAATACTGTTAGCTAATGTAGGGAAAAGACTTTCAGCAGATTTTTCACACCAAAATTTTCTGGACAGCCTTCCAAAACATAGCAGCAGTTTGAAATGACCCCAGCTTTGTGAGAGTGAATGGAACCATTATAGGGTAATTGTCTTTTCTGAATGTAAGTTATATTTAGTAGTTTTCAGGCTGCATTAAGGAGTTTTTTACTAATGTAAAAATTTTAACTTTGGCAGAAGTTTTAGAATTTTTTCTTGTAAGGAAAGAGGCTAAACCATTGAGGGGGAAGTAAACAGACATTTTTATATGCTTACATTAAAAAGTCATAACAAACTTCTAAAAACTGGAAAGATGTAAGCATCTGTGGGAAGGATAGGAGATATTTCTATTCTTTCATCTAAATAATGTCTAAATGACATTAATGTTCTACTCAGTATATCATGATCTTAGAATTCTGTTTATTTTTGTAGCTTAGGTTATCAATACAATGCCTATATGAATAAAGAAACATTTTATTACCAGACAAGATTGGTTACTTTTCCTCCTTGTAGCTGAAAATCAAAAAATAAAATTGGTTGAATTACCAAAACAGCTACAGTTGTCCTGAAACCATGACACAGTTTGGTAACCCAGTAAGAGAAAGTTGCTTCTGTCATGTGAGGCTCTCAGACTGTCAAGCAATTAAGTAGACCTGAATAATCCTATGTAATTAAGCTTCTTAGTGCATAATTATCTTTACTGTAAATGTGTCTTTTGATGAAACATCTGTTCCCTAGTCTAGATTTGAAAGATACACCTATGCATGAGGTGAAAATCATGCTTGTGAGTCCATCACACTTGATACTGCTGGTCAGTTCCTTCCTGACAAATCTTATAATTTGCTCTGCCTTAGCATGCCAATGGTGGGTGCTGTTGCATCCATGGCCTGCTTTGCCTGACCTCCACACTTACTGCAGCTGCCTTTCATACTTTCATACCAGAGAAACAACCCAGCTGAGTATCATCATGCAGTAAAATGGGGAGGGGACACTCACAGTGTAATCATTGTCAGAGCTCTTGGAGTGCTCATGCCAACCTGCTGGGCAGTAAGAGGGGAAAAGCATTAAAATTGGACTCTAATGATTTGATTATAGAGCTTTTTTGTCTTACATATTAAATATTGTTCAACTGCTGCTACAAAAGAAAGCTGTCGAATTTCTGTTGAACTGATTTTTTTCTCCCAGATATTTTAAATGTGTAGACTACTTTACACTTTAAATCTCAGGCCTCTATTAAATTGAATTTACTTCTCTTACCAGTTCTTTAAGCAAGAGGACCTTTCACTAAAAGCAGGAACTATTTTCTTTCTGGGCTTACATAATACATGTG
Organism: Turnix velox; assembly: GCA_013400935.1. NCBI lineage: Eukaryota > Metazoa > Chordata > Aves > Charadriiformes > Turnicidae > Turnix > Turnix velox. Next base: position 3,182 of record VZTY01028665.1, on the reverse strand, counting down.
CTGCTGACTGTGGATTTCTACTAAGAACCACTTTCTTCACAGCAAAACTACATGAAATACTGGTAAAGCTTTTTTTCCAGGATCTGAATTGTGCTTGACAACTCTAAAAGTCATAGTGGCAGCTTCCATCTAATCTTTTCAACACTGGGTTCCTCAGGAATGCATCCATAGGCTTCTCAGAACTGTGCATGTTCTCAGATGAAGTCTCTGTACACTACCAGATACAGATGTATCTGTGTCTTACTGATTATTCTCTCTCTTTTTTTTTTTGTGATACTGATGTCTCTATCTACAGAAGGAGACAATGTACAAACAATACAGCATCCTATTCTGCAGTCTCACAGGATCCCACATCCTCAGGGATGGGAAATTGCCAATGTTCTGGCTGAACATAGATAACAGTACCACAGCACAGTTCACAGGCCAGTTCCAGATCTTTACATTTGTTTCTACCTAGTAAAAATAAACAAAGGCACAGATATTAACTTTACTGAGAGCTGAACCAGGTTCTTATTTTTCAGTTCTACTCTGGTACATGTTTTTATATCCTTTTCTGGGTGTGGTATCTTGCAGAGAGCAGCTGAACACAGTGCTTGTGCTTGTGGAGGGAGGTGATGGCAGAATCAGAAATGTATATGAGTGCTTCTAGGCTCTGACTTTTCTGCTCTGCTACCACACAAAGTTTCTTTTCTTTAATGATCCAATTCATTGCAAAATAAACCTCACTGGCTAGACACTAAAAGCTCAGCTTGATAATTCTTTTTGATAAAACACCCAAAATAGCTGGGACATCTTAAAACTGTGCATTGCTTTTGTAGGCCAGCATAGCTGAATGAGCTGTTGAAAATAGCCTAGGAAGGTTTATAAACAGGCTGACGTGCTGCACTGTTTAGGGTTCCCAGGCATAGGCTTGACTTAATTTTGAAATGTTTTGGAAGGAAAGTATTCTAACCAGCATCCTGTCAGCAGCCCTAATTGCTGTCATGTATCTGATTCTCAAAACAAACTCTCATCCAATCTGCCGCAGATTCCTGAGGCAAACCATTTGCTCTGGGTCATTGTCAGAATTCCCGAGCCTTCATTATTTGTGACAATGCCTTCTAATACTGCTGTTATCATCTTTAAGCCCAGCATTTAAGACAGAGTGTGGTAGTGGACAGTGTACTGAAGACTGAGACAATTAGCTAGTAGTAAAAAGTGAGCAAATCTCATCTCCCTGCAGCAAGGAGAACCTGTCAGGATAGTATAACACCCAACTACTACTGGTCATTACAACTGGGCCATTTCACATATGATTATAAAGCACTGGAAATAGACACTTCTTGCTTATAAATCGCTGGATTGAGTCTCCTTTCTCCATAAAGTTTTTGGTCTACCAGCGAACAGGTCACTGCATTTGCTGAACAATACAGTTTGTCTGGAAAAGCAATATGTAATTCTAGTGGAAATTACAATGATGCTAATGGCAGTGCATCATGTCATTCCCTGCTTCCCACTTTGGCCATTGCATCCATTATCAATATATGCACTCTTCAAAATTGTCTTTCCGATGAGATAATGAGATTTGCCTCTGAACATTCACTCTGATAAACAAACATAAGATTATTTTCAAAACTGGTAACGGTTACAGGGTAAAACTTTTGAGAATATCTCTGAAGTATTTTCTGAGAGAACTAAGGAGGATCTCATGAGATTGAAGGACAGACATGAATGCTTGCCATAGGAAGAAAGGACTTCTTGATATGATTGATACAGGTTAGGAAATGTCTTAGTGGGGGCACATCTGAAGGAAAGGTCCTGGGGCATCTGGTAGTAGCGAATTGAACACAAGGTAGCAGTTTGCTCTGGCAATAAGATATTGAAATAGCAGTTTGCTCTTAACCTGTAGCTGTGTAAACAAGACTAGTCAATTAGAGGTCCCTCCCTCTAATCAGCTCTCTTTAGAATTCATCTACATGTTGCATCCAGTTTTGGGTCCCCCCACTACAAGAAAGACATCAATAGACCTAAGTTTAGCAGAGGGCCAATGAGGGCTAGGGTACTCATTCTGTGAAGGGAAGCTGACCAGGGCTTGTTCAGCCTGGAGAGGAAGTGGGCAGCTCTGAGGCACCTAACAGCAGCCCTAGTGCCTATATGGGGCAAGCAGGGACCTGGACCCGAGTTTTTCTCTCTCAGACACAGAGGAACAAGAGAGGCTGACAGTGGCCATAAGAAATCCTTTCCTCAGAATGCCATGTGATTAGTGGCAGAGATTCCCTCCCTCTCTGATGAGTCCAGTCTGACCAAATGACTTATGCTGCTGTAAGCAGCATGCTGGAGTAAACACCTCCTGAGCACTCTCCCCACCTGAGTTGTCCTCTGCTTCTTTTATGGGATTTTCCTTTGATGAAAACAGTTGTAACCTGAAGTCAATTTGTAAAACTAGAGAAAATATATAAACATACAAACATATATATTAAGCAGTATGTGTTTCATGTGGGGAAGAGAATAAGGGGAACATGTGCTTCCCTCTAGATATTTCTCCTAGCTTTCTTCTATTCAGGCTCTATTTTCCAAACAGCTGCAGTCACATGGTTCTCTTTTTTTTTTCTGTGAATAAGGTTATGGAGAAATTAAGGTTCTCTTCCCAGCTTTTTCTTTAGAATCATGCCATTTGGAGCAATAGAATGCAAGAAGATTGAGAACCTGTCCTTGCTTAAGTGTATTTCTAAATTTAAATTATAAAGCTGTCAAAAAATGGATTTTCAGACATTTGAAAGGTTTTTAGACTTGAGTCACCAAAATATGACTTTTGTACCTAAGACTGAGAAGTATGACCCTCCTGCTGCCACTTTCTGTACTTTTTAGTTGTACTTTCTGATGTGGGCTGGTCCCAGGCCAGATGAAGAAAGAATCCTGAATAGAAATAAAGTTTTTTCAGCTGCAAGTTAGTGAGTGAAGGAGCAAAAAATAAAAAGCAGGCCAGTAATATGGGTTTGGCACCATAAGGACCAATAAGGTAAGGGCAAAATGGTACCTGGAGGAAGTAAAACTAAATGAAGTATTACAAGGGAGAAAGAAAGGATGAAGCAAAAATTAAAATCTCTACCAAATTTCAACCAGTGCAAAGCTGCCTATTAGTTGGATAGAATAATTTTGCTTTTAACTCAAAAGTGACAGTTTGGGGTATAGAATCATAGAAT
>VZTY01028662.1:0-22153 GCA_013400935.1 Turnix velox | reverse complement strand
TTTTTTTATTTTTTTTAAACAATGAAAACAAAACAGCAGTGCTTTGAGCAAAACCAAAGATCTCAAAAAAAAAAAAAATCAAAAAAAAAACTTTTAAGTTTCCTAATAGCAAGGTAAGGCTTCCCAAAGAGTTTTATTGAAATAAATTATTTAATCCTAAACATTGACGTGACGCCGCGCATTTAATTCATCTTCAAATGTCCTAAAAACCAACAGTAAAAAAAGAAAAAAAAAAAGATTACCAACAATTCTAGGTAATACTGTGCTCCTTCTAAAGGACAGCAATACTAGAACTCACTCTTCAGTTTAAAAATTAAGTCACTGCCATATAAAATTCCAACTACAGAAGCGAGCCTGGGCAGCTCCCAGTGAATCTCAGCCCAAAGTTCTTTAGAAAAATCAAAAATGAGCAAGTTGGGTTCAACCCCAATTCCTCCTCTTCTCTCTGAATAAATTCAGGGTGAAGTTGTGGGGTTGAGAAAAAAAAAAAAAAAAGCAATCTCTGGGAACTATCTCCATGAAGTCCCATCCATGTTGACCTGAAGCCCAGACCAGGCAGGTTCTCCTATGAAACTCCCTTGTTTTCTGGTAATACTGACCTGAGGGGTGGTCACCTCTCCTCATGGACCCTTGTCTTCACTCCTCTCCACCTCACTCCTGCTTCTGGCCATAGGAGACAAAGGAAAATAACACAGGCCCTGGACACTGCCAGGACAGATGAGCCCAGCAATGCTAAACAGATTATTTTATGCTGGAATCAACACCAATCACTGTTTTGCTGCACAATTCATTAATTACTTTTTGTTGCATTAAGGTGGCTACACCACACCCAGTCTAAGAACTGATTTTCCAGCAGTGCCACCCTTCATTCTCCACCTGAAGAGGCCAAAGAGTGGGTGCCTGCTCATCTAACATCAGGTTAGCTGCAGATTTTTAAGCTTTCTTCTCTCTGGGAGTGACTCTCCCTCATCTTCAGCTGCACTTGGCAGTGCTCACAGCAGCCAGTTTGGAAGATGCTCTCCCTGGCCTCTGACACCTCATGCCAGCTGCAGAAATCACACCTGTGGTTTAGTTTAGAAAGTGCCTTTTTTGTTGGTGGAAAGGGACCAACATCACATAGAAAATATTACCAAAAACAAAAAAAAAAGGTTAATTTTTCAGCTGTCCAAACATTATTAGACCACATGCTTTGTACAGCACAAGAGGCAGCCAGCTCGCTGGGCAGCACAGCGAGATGGACCCCTAAGAGACACTTTTCCTGCTGGTATAGAAAAGCAGGAAGGTGGGGGGTATTTTTTTTTGTTTTTATTTATTCAACAATGCTCACAAGGAGAATGAGGAGGAGGAGGAGGAAGGAAGGGCATCGAGTGCTAAGAGTTTTGCTGCATCTGAAGCCTGCGTTCGGCGGCGGCGGCCAGTGTCCTGCGGCGCAGGGTGACGGGATCAGCAGATGTTCCCTCGGGTGGAGGAGAAGGTTTGTCTGTGGGCAGCTCCTCATCAGAGGTTTTGTTCAAGTAACGTCTGCAAGGGGAAGAAAGAAAACAGGGGTGAGCAGAGAGCAACTCATTTTGGCTCTGCAAAACACTTCACTGGTATTTGAGCTGTTGGAGCAAGTCTAGAGGAGGCCACGAAGATGATCAAAGGGGTGGAGAAACCGCCTGATGAGGACAGGCTGAAGGAGTTGGGGTTGTTNGCAAATCCATCCACTTAGTGCAACTTTTCTCACATGTGCAATCCTTCAGGAGTAAAAGTACTATAATTTGGACCAACAAGGACAGTTGTCTGTATAAGAGGCAAGGGGGGTTGGAACTCAATCTTTCAGGTCCCTTCCAACCCAAACTATTCTATGATTCTATATCCACAAGCCAAGGCACGACAAAAGCAGGAAAATATATTAATAAAAGAGAATGAAGAAGTTCTTCACCATGAGAGTGGTGAGACACAGGAAAAGGTTGCCCTGAGAGTGGTGGAGGCCCCATCCCTGGAGATAATCAAGGCCAGGCTTGATGAGGCTCTGAGCAACCTGATGTAGTGCAGGCTGTCCCTGCTCACTGCAGTGGGTTGGACTTAAATGGCCTTTGAAGGCCCTTTCCAACTCTATGATGCCACAAAAAGCTATGTACTAAAATTTCTTAAAAGCCTGTACAACTTAAGATAAACTTTGGCAGAAGCTCTTAGTGCTTGTCCAAGATTCTTGGAGGAGCTGGTTCTAAAGGATCTACTCTTAACCCAAAGCAATTCACCAAGACTGCAGGTGAGCCTCAATCTCTGTTCCCATTATTCCACCATTCCTAAGACCCCGGCAGTGCCCCACACACGTCTGATGACAGTAAGTAAGCCTTAAACAGAAGTGGGACCCACGGCTGCAAAAGCATAAGGTAAAGGAAAAATACAAGAAAGCAGCTGCCAGAGTTACCATCCCAATGGATTTTTTACATCTTGTGACAAAACAGCAGCAGTTTGCAATTCCACAGCTCTTCAGTGAGGGAAGGGAAGCAGTAAAGCAGAAATGCTTTGTCTCCCTAAATGACCTTTTTTAAACATGAGGAAAAAACGATTCTAGGAACAAGCCTATTTATAGACTGAAAACTCAAGGTGTCATACCCACAGTTATTTATATGAATGCATTTCAGTGCAGAAAGAAAAACAGAGTGTAGGTAGCCCAATAACAGCAAAGGACACGTAACTGCAGTTTGTGGAAGCCCTTTCAGCACTCTCCCTGTGACTCAAAGGAAGAAGGAAGGGACAGCATTTGCTCCAAAGATTAAGTTTTCTCTGCATCACTAGAGTTCTTCTCTTTTCAGCAACTAGATGATAGCAAAGCTCAGCAATACAACTGCAATATGTGAAAGAAGTTCAGTTCTACTTCTAGCACTGAGTACTAATTGGGCTGAAAGAAAAAGCTGGTCACTCTTCAGCATGAGCTGAAGAATGAATGGGTGCCTGATAAAGAAAATTGGCTGATTTGAGTAACAATGCTGATTGCTGGAGCCCTAATATCTGGCTGATGGACCCAGATGAGGGGAAAAGGTTGGTGGGATCAACAATGGCTTTGCAGTAAAAAAGCTCTCATGAGATATAAAAAATCATTTCTTAATATCATTTTATGGATAGTAGCAATAAGAAACACTGAAGGACTGGGACGTTCCTCTGCCTATGGCAGAGGGTTTGGAAGAAGATGATCTTTAAGGTCCCTTCCAACCCAAACCATTCTATGATTCTATGTGGACTTGCTGGTGGTCCTCTGGCATGTAAGTGGTCACCTGGAAACTCTGCTGTTTGCACTTCAGACACTTACCCTCTGCTTGGAAAAAGTGTCTGCTACCATCTTTTCATCTCTAACAGCCCAGGCAGTGTGGGCTGACACTGTGCCAGAACACAACCTAAGGATGACCAGAGGTCTCAACACCAGTCATGTAATCCTCAGTTATTGCAGCCTCAATCTGAAGCCTGGAGATATCAGGCTCTGATTTCCAACAGCTTTGCACCAGCCCCACTGGAAGGTGCACACACGTGCTGGGACACACAGGATACTTCAGAGTTTGGTTTATCAGCAACTGTTGCTTTAAGCATCATTCTGAGCCTGCTGATGAGATGTTCTCATTCCTCTTACTACTCTCTGCATCGCAGTGGTCGTAATTTGATGGAAACCCGTTCTGAGGGACAAACAACCCAGTGGTCAGGCTGGAGTTTTAGGAAGGAACATACTTTCGAGCTTGCTGCAACAAGTCCTCCTTTCTCTGAACCAACATGCGCTGCCGTTCATCAGCTGACTTGGAAAAGCGACTCCCTCTGGCCTCAAAGTCTTCTGCTTCACTGGGCTCTGCTTCCACCTCGCTGAACTCCATCACTTCTTCCAGCCTTGAGTTGAGCTCCAGTGGCACTCTCTCAGTCTAAGAGAAAAGGGGAAAAAAAGCTGTTAAAGCCTTTGCAAGATTTGCAAGTGGAGATTCTTTGCACCAAATCAACAAGCTACAAAAAAAATGGTCATTTTTCTGAGGTACTAGAAGAAACCAAGAGTCTCACCTGCTGCACCCTGTTTCCCTCAGGCTGCTTTGAAAAGCCCAGCCAGAACAAAGAACAAAGCTATTTCACAAGGCTCAAAGAGCCCATAACGCTGTATCCTTTATGCAGTGTTTGAAAGTAATCTCAAAGACAAACATTAATTACTCATAATTAGTGCTCTAAAAAAAAAAAAAAATGGGGCAGTTGAGACAGTCAGACCCTGACAAGCAAGGCAAGGGGAAGGAGCTGAGAAAGCAGAAATCCACCTGCTAAGGAAAGAACAGCAAACCTATCTGCAAAGAGAGAATTTATGAGGCTTTGGTTCACCAGGTTCTGCAGCACCCAAATAATAGCAGATTTGGGCTGACAGACCAAGGCTGGCAACTGTCCCACGCCTGGTGTGATGACAGGAGCTGGCAGCCCCACAGCTCTAACAGGGAAACAGGGCTGATGAGGCACAGGTGAAACATCAGATCCTCACCACGTCCTGTCACACACCATCACATCAGCCCCATAATGGAAAAGCAAGATGTTCCCAAGCGTGGCAGCATGGAGAAACAAATCACCCTCAATGAAAGGTAGAAGATTTAGCCATACTCTGGTATTCCAGAGGATGACTCAAACGAGTAGGATGCAGCAGGGAACTATTAGTCAAGCTGGATTCTGCTGCCTGGTTTTGGGCTTTTGGAATTACCCGCTGCAGGAGACTTGATGGCTGGTGATGTTGGCAGTGCAGAGGGACCCCAAACTCCAACAGCCCAGGCTCAGCAGCAGCACAGTGAGAGGAGCACAGGCTTCAGCAGCTCAAGTGCAAAACAAGCTGAGTCATTCCAAAGCCCCAGAGACAGAGAAGTAACTCCATCACCTCGACGAGCTGCCTTCAGAGAGCAAAAAGCAAGACAATTGTCACTTCCCATCAACTAAGTGAACTGAGCAGAATAAACACTGCAGCCTCCAACACATGAATGTCTGTAGCTTGGCCTCATCCCCTGCACTGTGGGCAACAGGGTGAGTGGGGGACATGCAGCTCCTTTTCCCCACCCTGTGAGACCCCCCTGCAGCTGCCTCCAGCTCTGGGGCACCAACAGTAGAAGGACATGGAGCTGTTGGAGCAGGGCAAGAGGAGGACACAGAGATGCTGCCAGGGATGGAGCCCCTCTGCTGTGAGGGGAAACAGAGAGTTGGTGTTCAGCCTGGAGAAGAAAAGGCTCTGGGAGATCTTAGAGCTCCTTCAAGATATCTGAAAGGAGCCCACAACAAAGCTGATAAGGGACTCTGGACAAGGGCACATAGTGATAGAATGAGTAGTGGCTTCAAACTGAAAGAAGGGAGATTTAGATGAAGTCTCAAGAAGACATTCTTTGCTGTGAGAGTGGTGAGCCCCTGGCCCAGGCTGCCCAGAGAAGCTGTGGCTGCCCCATCCCTGCAGGGGTTCAAGGTCAGGCTGGACAGGGCTTGGAGCAACTTGGGCTGGCAGGAGGTATCCCTGAAGAGGGGACACCAGCCATGGAGCACCTAGACTGCTGCTCCCCATGTAAGTGGATATGCAAACAGAAAACTTTGCTGGGTAAAGCAGTGAGGAGGGCACCCATTAAGGCTGATGTTTGGACAGAATCATTGGGGGGTTTGTTGTTTTGTTTTGGTTTTTTTTTCCCCTCTGGGTCGTTTTTATCTAAAGATAAAAGCTTAGGTGATCTAGCTTGCATTTTCATAACATTACATAGAAGCAAAACCAAATACCCAGACTCCATTCTTCTACCTGAACATAAAAGTAGCTACTGAGAAAGTTTCAGAGACAAAAATAACAGAACTAATTGCAGTAAAGCTTAAGACAAGCCTCAGTGTGAGAGCAGATCTCAGAGGCACAAACCTAAATGCTGCAGAAACTACTCCTCCTTCAGGCTCCAAGAAAAAGAACATCTCGTTTCAGGAAAGCCATGGGATGCCTCAGAGATGTGTGTAAATAGAGTTACCAATTCCTTAAGCAATGACAATAAACTGGATTCTCAAGATGGGGAAAAGGGAAACTTGCACCAGGCAAGGTTCAGTTTTGTAACAACAGCTTAGGAGTTAGGTCCAAACAGTCCTAACTCATCTCCACCAGGATTATAGAAACAGATAAACAAACACACACAAAAAAATGTGCTTTTATTTGAGCACATTAGCTACCCTAAGAAATTTAACAAGCAGAACTCCAGTGGGTCTGCTACTTGCTCTTGGAGAGCGATGAAGACTCTCAGTGTATATGCTGACTTAAAGAGAGAGAGGTGGAGAGCTTGTAAAATGTACTCTGAAGTACACAAAACAACTAGAGCAGCCATAGTCTCTCAGGGACTGCAACAAAGTGTGAAGTTACATCTGTCTGCTATTTGGAAAGTCAAGTCTCACCCAAAGGAGCTGACATCAGCTTCTGATATCCCCTCCCACTTGCATTTGAAAAGCTTCTTAAAAAACAAGCACAACCTGTGCAAGTAGCTTGTTTGCTGCTAGACCTCTCCTTGTAGATAAGGGTTGGATTGACTACAGCACCATACTCTTCTGGCAAGAAGAACATCTATAATAGTGCAGGTATTCAGTTAAAAATTGAAATCAAAACAAGACAGTCACAAAAGTGACAGTCACACCTATACTCCCCAAGTCTTCTCCCCACAACAGAAATATGATCCAAAGCAAGCAGGGAAGCAAGGACCTGACTCCTAGGCAGCTCCCTGAGGCTATGTAACAAGGGAATCAGTTTATTTCGAGCAAGTCTAAGTCAACAGTAAATGCACAAATCATTTATGAGGTGGGACAAGGACAGCAGCAGCTGGAGCTTCCATGACACTACCCAGCAGCAAGTCTTCCTCAGAGCATGGTAGTCTCAGCCTCCCACTTTGCCTAGGAATCCCATGTGACACAGTAAATACCCATTTAGGAACACGGGTGTAGAGGCCACCAGCTCATCCCTCACACAGAGCCACCAGCAGCCCCACTCAGCTGTGGGAACTGGTCACATAGCTCAGGCTGTCACTGCACTGCCCTACAAACCAAAATACATTCTCCATCCAAACCATTTACTCCAACTAAAACACCATTTGAGCAAAGTGCCAAGCTGTATTTCAAAGCAAGAAGACATCACAGTAAAGAGAGCACATGCTCAACAACATGACATGTAAATGTCACTCCCAGGCTTCCTGTAGAAGGACAGACACACAGACAGCACTGGGCTGGAAGTGAACAGCAACACAAATTCAAAGCCAGGTTTGGATCCAGTATCAAGCTAAGCTAAGTACCACTTATAGAGAGGTTTTAGTCAAAGAACAGGGAAATAACCAGACCCTTCAAGCTAACACCAAAAGTTACTGAAGAGCTGCTATCCCAAGATCAAGACTGTCATTCCTATATTCTGCATCTCCTGCCCCAGGCTCCTACTGACCACCTGTATCAAACCCCATCTCTTCTCCCTCAGCTGCAATGCTATTAATGTTATTAGAAGTGGCAGAGGCAGAAAGTCACAGTCCTCATATTCATTCAGCAGAAAAAGAAATCTTGTTTTATAATAGGAATTGCAACAATTTTTCTGCTACAGTCAGAGAACACAAAAGTGGAATGAGAACTTATTCTACTCCGTCTTTTTTTTTATTCCCTTCATGTCACATCTTAGCTATCACATGCTGCCTACTAAAGCCCTTAGTGAAGGACAGGCAGACCCATTATCGTGCTTTATATGTAAAAGGATTGTTATCACTTGAGTCATCTTTATATCCTGCTCCATTCACACCAAAGCTCCACATGTTCCAAGTACTTTCTCCAAAACACAAAAGAATTCTTACAGCCAGAAGAGAAATATCACTCATTTTAAGGGAGGTATCTGGAGAATACAGAATGGGAAGAGCAAGTATCCTGCTCTTTCTATCCCACAGAGGCACATGGGCCTGATCAGAGTTGAACAGAGGTAACATCTTTTCCTGTTATTTGTGTCACTTGAGAGCACTTTCTTTTGAGGAGGCAAAAGAAAAGCACGCAGACAATTCTCCACAGGAGAAGTCTCACTTCATTTGCTTGACAGTTACTTCTGGTGTGAAATTCAAGGAAGGTCTGTTACCAATCTGATTTGGGATGGAATGAAACATATGTATCTGTCCATCAGCTTCTAATTGTCTTTTTTTTTTTGCCTATTTTTTATGCCAAATTACCTGTGTGGCAGTTTCAGTCTCCTCCAGATCAGTACTGTGTCGTTCCACATTGCTGTTCAAAGCAGGTCTAATGCTATCTGCACGCTGCAATGCAAAGATTATGGATTTAATAAGAGTGTGAGAAATGGCAAAACAAAAAAAAAATCCCTGAACCATTCAAACCCTGCCCTCTGCAACATCATGTGCTATGTTCAATTTAGAAACAGATAAGTTAGCAATAAACAGAATGCATTGTGTTGAAAGAGAATTCTCCCTGCTCCCTCACACGCAGGCTCCAGATAACAAGACTATCTGACATGCCCAGAACCAGAATTCAATATTCTTATTAACAGAAACATTGTCCCCCAGATTGCTTTCCTGAAATCTGTTATCACTAATTAAGAACAAGGCATCATTTTGCCAACTACTTTCTTTGCAGAAATCCTTCCTAAGTGGTACAATTCAATTAGCTGTCAGCAGAGAAATCAACTGCAAATGTTCTGAAGGCTCAGCACAAGAATGAACAAGAAGAGCTGCCTTAACTGAACAAATATTTGTCTCTAGTCTAGCTAGGACATTTGCCATCTATTTTTGGTACGTGACTAAACATACTGCATTGACAGAGACTTAAACAAAACTCAAAGCTTTATATACCAGAATTTAGCACTCTATAATGTTTTCAAGACTCTATATGCAAGCACTTCATGCATCTCACAACCCAATCACATCAACTCTGTTAATAAGAATATTGAATTCTGGTTCTGTGCACGTCAGATAGTCTTGTTTATCTGGAGCCTGCATGTGGAGAAGCAGAGAGAACTCTCAGCTGTAGGGCATGGGGTGACAGACTCCAATTTTCCTTCATAAAGCAAATGAATAGTGACAAATGGATAGTGCTAAAGCAGACCCAAGATCCATCCTAAAGCCTTCTTCTAAGGGTCACAGCAAGGAAAAGATGTGAATACCTCATTCACATACCCCTGTGAGACATTCCAATTGAGTCAGATGTTACCACATGGTAATATAACAGACCAGATTGCCAAAACTGGTTTGGCACTCCAGCATCTCCTGTGGTAAGCAAGTTATATTTAGTTATAGTGTCTTGTGACTTACCTGTGTGGGGAAAGGAACTTGGATGCGTCCTTCTAGGATGTTGTCAGTGGTGATCTCAACAGAGCGAGTCAGCTGAAGGTCCTGTAGAACTAAATGATAAGGAACCTGAGGGAACATCTCCTGAATCTGATGGGCCTGGAGAAAAAAAGGTTTTTCCACAGTCAGTATCAGAAGTAAATAAAAGCTAGCTGGTACATATCTCAACAGAAAAAGACTTAAAAAAACCAAACAGCTTAGAGATGCTGATGAAGATGGGATAACTCAGCTGCAGAAAGACAAACAAGAAAGAAAAACCATGCTGATTTTCGTTTACAGGGTGGTATTTTGACTCCAGTGAAGCCAACAGCAAAAGTGCAACTCCTATAGAGACACAACATCATCCTGAAAATTTATGTTCTTGAACAGTGCTTGTAGGTGCACAAAGGCTTCAAAAAGGCTTTACCTTTCAGCCCCTAAAGGAGGACAATTGGAGAGCTGGGGAGGGACTCTGTGCAAGAGAGGAGATCCACAGGATAAAGGGAATGGTTTTACACTTCAAGAGGAGAGATTCAGATGAGACCACAGGAAGAAATTATTTGTTGTGAAGGGGGTGAGCCCCTGATCCATGCCCAGAGAAAATGTAGCTGCCCCATCCCTGGAGGGGTTCAAGAACAGGCTGGACAGGGCTTGGAGCAACTTGGGCTGATGGGAGGTGTCTCTGCCCAGGGCAGGTGGAGACACTGAATGGGCTTTAAGGTCCCTTCCTATCCAAACTACTTTGTACTTCTATGATTCAAAATCTTCCCAATTTTCTCTTTACAACAGCCTTTTTAATAAAGATCTATACAAAATTCACATCACTCACTGAAAGTTAGGACCAACATTAAAAAAAACCTAAATTAACAGCTACACTGTGTTTTTTTCATGAGGCCACATCCTCCTCTTCTCTTTCAATAAAGTGTTCATCCATGAAGTCAACCAACCTGAGATTTCATTCTCAACATTCCCATCATCACCAGGAACCAGGAAAAGTTGGCTGTGCTGCAGAGAGCCCCATCTCCCACTGACACAAGACACTCAAAACCAAAAAGCTATCTTGGAGCTTAGAGCTATTAAAAATAAATATTAAAATTAAATGCTATGGACTGGATCAGTTACCACCTGACCAACAGCTAAATTATTTTGTTACAGACACACATCCTTTGTTAATACAAGTTGTGAGTGAAGTACTGAGAAAAGCTAAAGAAGCTGCACCAAGCAAGCTTAGAAAAAGGCTTAGAAAAACCTTTGCCCATCTCCCTTCAGGCCTGTTCTTTCACATCTGCACATATATCCCTTGCTTCATTAAAATAAACCTTCTCTCACTCAAAAAATAGCTTTCATGCAGCATCTAAACAGCATTTTGACTCCCTTCCCCTTTATGTTCTCCATCTGCATGTACCTCTCCTCCCCTCCCCAACACAAGTAAGAGGAATGCTGAGGTGCAAACCACTAAAGCAGCCTTACCATAGCATTAAGCTGGGAGTTGCTGGCTTGTGTGATACCAAGGATGTTTGTAGTGTGCATCACTTCCACTGAAAAACTGGGCAGCCAGCTAGCAATGCGAGAGCCTAGGAATAAGAAATCACCAAGAAAGTCAAGCAAGAATAGGAGGGTCTCAGCAGGCAAAGTATTTTTTACATGTATTTAACACAAGTCTTCACATTTCCACAAGGTACACACACAGGGGGAGTTCTCAGTGCAATCCATCCCCAAGGTCTCCCAAACATGGCTCACTAAGAGGCAACACTGTCTTTGAACACACTGTCACAGTGGCTTAACAATCTCAGGGCCAGAAGATGATCAAGAAAGCAACACAGCCCTGTTTTCTTACTTAAATGTTCCCATTAGAAGGAAAATTAAAATAATCTCCAGCCAAATTCAGTTCTGGAATATGTTAACAACTCCAGCAATTTTGCTAAAAACAGGGCAGCTTCTAAACAGGCTGAATCTGGTCCCAAAATGGGTCAAAGTACTGCTGGAGCAGGAACACCTAGATCAGGTCACACAGGAACAATTCCAGATGGGTTTTGAATGTCTCCAGAGAAAGAACCTCCACATCCTCTCTGGGCAGCCTGTGTTCTGTCACCCTCCTTGTGAAAAAGTTTTTTCTTATATTTCTGTGGAAGAATAATTTGCTGCAGACAGCATGTGGGGTTTTTTTTAATATTTTTCAATAAAGACTATGCTGTACATTGAAGAAACAGTCATATTCCATAAGCATGGCATGTAAGAGAAACCTCTTTCTCTTAACTGGCCCACAGCTCACCATCAAAGTGGAAGAAGTGATTGTGCTGGTTCAAACGTGGTCTCCCTTCTGCTACAGCCACGGGGACCAGGTTCTCATCCAGATTTTCCCTTTGGTGATCCTCCCTCACGTGATGGCTGTCAGTGATATTAAGAGACATTCTGCAGGTGGGGCAAGATGTATCTTGTTCCAGCCAGGACCGCAGGCAGGAGCTGACAGGAAAACAGCAATAACATGGTGAGCTTGCAGGGTTTTTCCAAGACATCAGGATCATGAGTACATCAAGCAGCTGCAGCATATTCTGTATAGAACATCAATAAATGCACACTGGCTGCTTAAGATAACTTGTGAGGAACACTTGATGAGCTCCTGATGACTCTGGCATAGGGTTCTTATTTCTTTCAGCTGTAAATACTCAAGTGTTCACTTTTTATAAGCAAGCATGCAGAGTCATCACAAATTTAAAACACTCTCCAAATCTGTTGTCCCTCTAGCTCAGAACAAACAAGTTTTGCCTGGGAGGGGAAACAAGGCATTTATCTTCTTTTCTGCCACCATCCTCAATGAAACAATATTTAATATATACTGACACATTTCCAAAGCAGTTCTCTCAGTGTCATTTGGCAATGGCACTACAAAGTTTTTCAAACATCTTCTCAAAAATATTAATTCCCAAATCACCACCAAAGCAAGTACCACTCTGAAAACTCTTTAAAAATATTTACTAATGCTAATCAGTGCTGTGGCATTACAATGTTTACTTCATTCTGCACATTTTTTTGCCTTGCAGAAAGAAAGAAGTGTCTGAAATGAAGGTTTAAACACTCAGAGCTGTGCCCACCTTTTGATGCTGACTGATGCAATCCAGTTGTAGCACCTGCTGTATGTTAAACCTTATTTCATCACAAAAGAACTGAATTTCACATCTCAATATTGCAATTTGCACTTCATACTTGCAGGATAGTTTGGGGGTTTATTTCCAGCAAGTAGAAGCTCTCAAAACACCTTAGAAAGGTGACATACAAAAAGGTTAAATAAAAATAAACTTGCTTCCTAAACTGTGGATTTGCAAATGGAGTAAAGGTCTAGAACACAGGTTTGGGTGACAGAGCAAGGAGAAAGCTCCAACTGTGGGACCATAACACAAGGGTACAAGCCTCTGCTGAAGCTGTAGCATAGAGACACATTGCCAAAGTGGTTTGCATCATATTTAAATAAAGGATTACATGGTGTTTAGACAGCAGTAATGAGTTTCCTGGAAACAACAAAAGCACTACAGTGAAAAGCTACCATCTCCCACCACCTTAGCCAGCAGGTCAGTACTGCCCATGCTGATCAACTTCATCTCCATTACTACAGTAAAACCACTCTTCACACACCAAAATCCAGTCTCCAGTGGAGCTGGACTCCAAGAGTCATTTGGGAAACAGCTGGATCAAGACAAGCTACCACCATGTTGCTGCTCCTCACCAGTCCAACCACTGAGATGCTGGAAAGGACAAGGACCCTCAGCCTCCATCAAGCACTTTCTGTGCAGGCAGAAGGGATCAGTCACCTACAGCACCTCAGTACAAGGACAGAAAGATCTCAGATAAACAACTCTTTTGACATTGACTTCTCTCTAGAAGATGAAGGTAAGAGTTTCAACAGAGTCTAAGAGATTCAGACACCTACTTCCATTAAAATTCCTTAGTACTGAGGCACAGAGTTGATCTCAGCATTATGAACCTCCCCTGCTGTCTTCTCTTCTAAGTCCAAATAAATGCCTGTGAAACAATTCCCACGTGATTGAGAATAGTCACAATATTTAGCCTGCTGGCAAAATCACCAGGTTTTTATGAGGTAAGAAACCATTCTTAGCTTGTAAATAGGGTTGTTAAATCATCTGCTTTTAAGTGCAGGCACAAGTCATCCACATGGAACATGCTCCTTCCCCAAATGCACCAAGGAGGTCAGTGTAACTGAGCTTCAGAAAAAAATACAAAAGGAAGCTTTTAGGTATGAAGAGAACTTTCTAAAAGAGAAGACCCTGGGCTTTTCAAGTGCTCAGTAGGTGATTAAATATTCATACAATTCAGTAGCACCGGAAGAAGAGTTTCTACTATGGAGGCACATTATCTCATTAGAGACTTATTGGAACACAGATAAATATTTATGGCAAGGTTTGTCATAAATGACAACAAATTAGCACACAGATTACACCCTCTGGTTTGACAGTTAGTATAAAGCTGTGTGCAGAAAGTGACTAGCCCATATTACATCACGGGGACAATTTAACTGATCGTACATGTTAATCACATGGCACTTCAGAAACACCCAATTCAATCCCCTCTCTCATTTTTAAGCACAAGCATGAAAATGTAAGCACTGTTACAAAAGATCTAAGAAAAGGCATATCTAGCTCAGCAAAACATCTCCACAAACATCTGGAAGAGAATACAGGGTGATCCTCTGGTCAAAAGCATCTCAAACCCAACTACAACAAGCTGCTTGGGGACCTCTTTAGCTAATTTGATTCACCTCCTCTATAGCCCTGATGGATTCATACCCCCTCTCTTGAAATCATAGAATCAGACCAGGAATCCCCAACTGTCCATGCACCATGTAAGAACGCATTATACAAAAATTTCCTCTTGAAAGCTGGTATCTGAAAGTATCAATCTCTAATTTTTGTTACTCTCCAGAAAATCCACACATCCTCATGGTAAAGGTGATGGACTGGATAAAGTAAGTAGCAAAAAAAATAATGTGTTTCACCAAGCAGTTACACAGCAAGATAGAGTTGGGATATCACAACTCAACACTACCTGCCTGTTAGCTGCCAAGATGCATCCTCCTAGTTTGGAGGGGAGAAGAATGCAGAGGATGAAACAGCTCAAACACCAGAATTACAAAAGAGACTATGATTTATATGTTGTTATTATGGGCAGATCAAGATGACCCAGGCAGTAAGACAGTACTTGTCATCCTCTACATGTTTATATATATCCCTTCCTTTCTGCAGTGAGATGCACCCAACCTACTTGTGGAAGAGATGGCCACAAGGGAGTTTCCTTGCAGACTGCATGGAGTCCCAGCAAATGGCACAGTCATCATTGTTGACTGCCAGCTCCTCCGGTGTTGCAACTGCAAACCTACAAGGAAGAAAAAGGAAGAGACAGAAATAATGATTACACCAGCTCAGCATGACCTCCTCTCTTGAGAATCTGTGCTGAGAAAGTCTTATCCTCCATCTCAGCTCCTCCCTGGGAGAGCAGCACCAGCAAGCTTACCATTTTTTCCCATGCCTGGAACTCATACCACAGAAAAACACACACATCTCCGTGCTTCAAAAAGCTTTGACTGAGTACCTTCCAAGAAGTATGATCATTAGGTTAAGAACCTAAAATTACAAGGTGCATGGATTTCACTTATGTCATTTTTCTAAGTGAGTTTTAATAGCTGTACCCATTAAGATGTCTTCTTAGAGTCATAAGCACTTACGGGCTGACTAATTTTGGCCTCGGATTTTGTCAACCCCCATTTGTCTTTTTTTTTTTGTCTTTTTTTTTTTAAAACCAGCACCACAAAGGCAGATACTACACAGTACTCAAACACAGATGATAGAGAGATGAGTGGTGTAACAACATTTCCCAGCACTGCTGGTGTGGAATACACCTGAAAAACAACTACACAAAGACAAGGAGCTCACTGTCATTGTCAGCTTCAGAAGGAAGTTGGGGTGGTTCTTCCAGAACAATCAGAATGACAAATTACATCAAGTTATTTAGACAAGGAGTCTGAGACACTTGTAACTCAAACACCCTCATGAGCAGTTTAAAGGAGTTTCTCAGCTCCTCAGAAAAATTATGTATTGTAGATAAACTTCATTATGAAGCTCTTAACCTGATATTACAGCTGTTAAAAGATTTTTCAGAATGAAAATCTCAGGAATTTCTAGAGAAGTTAATCTTCTCCTTCTTGGCCATAGCAACAAGCATGAGAGCTAGTCAAATCCACCAAAGACCAGAACAAAAACAGCAGTGATGTGGAGGAAGAGCAAAGCTGCCTGTTGCTCTTATAATTAGTAAGGACATAGTTATGAAAACATTGGATTGTTGATGCAGTTGTATCTGGCACAGTCCTAAGTTTAAACAGGCCACTTGATTTCTCTCTGTTGCCTCAGTGCAGGGGAGGGAATAAAGTAATCCCAAAGTGCTATCAGCTCATCTACAAGTACAGCGAGTCTATTTAAAGTTGGCTTCAGGTTTAATAAATACATACTTAAAGCTGAGCAGGTTTTAATGAATATTTTGCTTGAATTTCAGGTAGTAAATGAATTTATAGCCTAATGAAATGAAGAGCATTTACTTCTAACCCAGTCAAAGCCATTATCTGACAATTGAAACACGTAGAGCTTATGAACCCCATCACAAGAGAATACAGGAGAATAAATACTGGATGGGGAAGTTGACTAGTTGGTAATACTCAACCAGAAATACTGCCTTTATAAAAGCCAATCCTACATATCTGTGTCCCTGCAGCAAATAAAATAGTTAAACACACACAAAGTGTAGACTTTAAAAGCTGGATTTGCATGATCTCTCCAGCTTACACAGGTATCAGAGAAATCATACAGAATGGTTTGGGTTGGAAGGGATCATCTAGTGAAGAGAAAGTAAAATTCATCAGGATCCTCCCTCCAAGATCCACAACAAGATCCCAGAGCAAGTAAGAGGCTCACCTTGCTTCCATGTTTCCAACCACACGGAGATAGTTCTTGTGCCTCCGAATTCTTCGTTGAACCTCGTGAAAGAGGTAGCGAAGCTGCATAAAAATCACCAGGCTGGCCATTGACAGCCAGATATTGCCAAACAGCTTTGGGGGAAAAAAAAAACAAAACCCAGAATGGTGATTACAGACATACCAAGAGGAAAAACAAGAAGCAGCTACAGATGTTAAGAAATCAGCATTGAAGAATTTGCCTTTTGTTGAGCTCATTCAGAATAACCACAAGGACTCATGAGTACTTGCAATTGTCACACCTTCAGATGCAACTTAAGCAGCACAGTATTTAGAAATAAGGATAAAATGTACTCAGTCCTGTTCAGCTTAATATCCCCTTCCAGTGAAAAGAATTTAGCCTACTATTACTGGATAACAAAGCTAATTAAACACCTATTAAACAGAAAATTGCACAGTAGTTAATACTCCGTAATAAAGCTGTTTGTGAGGACTCCAATTATGCAGGAGGAAAGAATGCCAGAATCCCCCTCCATTGTATTTTCCTCTTTATTTAAAAGAACTTCTCTGTAATACGTGGTTCATAATATAAGCAAACCCCAAAAAACTAAAGAAACATATACCCAGCACCCTTTATTTTAAAGCCAGTCTATTTGCTTAATATTATGTCCAGTATTTCATACCAGCATGTGAATATGATGCATCAAGTCCAGTGAAAGCAAGGTTAGCTCCATGACAAAATCTGTATAGTAAACATAAGTCCCTTTGCCCTCCCACGTTCCTTCATGGTTGAGATCCCAGAGATGAATGACATATCTGCAGGAGCAAGGAAATTAACATTACTTTCTCTCTTCTGTTAAAAAGCATCCCTAGAGTTCAAATTATTTTATCCATTTTTCAAGCAACTTCTGGATATGGATTTTTTGCTTCCCTAAGCCCAGTGCTCACAGTCCAACCTTTAAAATGTGTTACTGGCTTCAAACAGCACAACTTAATAAGGCAAAAGGCAATCAATGCCTGAGCCACACTGACATTAGATACCACCAGTTGATGGGGATGTAGCATTTGCTAAAAACTCCTGCAAGTACCAAAAGCCAGGCTTGGGATTATAGTAACTACAGACCCACACTTTTCAGTATATAAGGTGCTTCTCAGGTGAGGCACTTCCAACTTGGTGACAGACCTGAAACAGCAATAGTGACCTGGATAAGAAGGTTCTGTCCTGCATGTCACACCCTTCATACGTATATACATGTGTATTACAGCTACATGTGCAATCACTTTTTCTAAAGAGGTTAAGAACTTAAAAGATAGTCATCAGGGTGACATTAAGTTCCATGTATCAGCCCTCATAGCAGCACCATTTTAATCCATGCCTCAAACTATTAGTACCCAGCAAGATATCCATGTGCTAGAGAAATCATGGTTAAATACAGCCCAGGTGAAGGCTAACCACCTTTGTCCTTCTTCAAACAGGCAGTTGCAATGCAACCAGGCAACTAGCTACAGCTCTGAAATCAACAGGCTGTGTGTGGTACCTTCTCCAAACCACCAACCTGCTCAACAGAAGGTACTCACCGTAAAATCACATGAGCTGTTCTGACTGTCACAAGCAGAGACTGCAGAAAACAAGATTAGAAACAAAAAGCTGGTTAACAAGATTCTGGCAGGGATAGTGGTACCGAGGCAGGAGCTAAAGGGCTGTAACACAAAACCTATCTACTGCAGCTTAACAAGTTCCTGTGATCCAACTGACATTAGAGATGACAGTGGGCACAATATACTTGTGATAAGCATGAAATTTACATAGAAATACAGAAGATGGTAGATTCAGAAAGAAGTTCTTTACAGTGAGGGTAGTGAAACAGGAACAGGTTGCCCAGAGAGGTTGTGGATGCCCCCTCAATCCCAGGAGGTGTTTAAGGCCAGGCTGGACAAGGCACTGAGCAGCCTGATCTAGTGGGAGGAGTCCCTGCCTATGGCAGTGGGGGGGGGAACTAGATGATCTTTAAGGTCCCTTCCAACCTGAGCTATTCTAAGCTATTCTATGATTCTAAGAAATTGTCCTCAAGCACACAATGCTCTTGGAGCAGTCACCAGCATCACTGTCAGTCTCACTTTCCCCATAATACAAAGGATCTACTTTTCAATTCTTATCACTCAGTAGCGTTGAGACCCCAGTCCCACCAACATTTTTCAGGTGAAGGCAGCACACCTCTCCTCATTCCACCACTCAAGAAAAAAAAACCGAAGAACCAAACAGCAGCAGGAATTTTAGGAATAATCACGGAAGCATTTTCACTTTTTATTTTTCTCCCTTTGATGAGATGAGAACACTGCAAAAGTAACTCCTCTCTTTAATCACACCTCTCCAGGCTAAGTACAGACAAAAAAAACTGGGACATCAGACTGCATGAGCAGATGAGAAATACAAAGACAAGTCGCTAGAAAGGTGTGTTTTCAGAATAACCACCTTTCCATGGGCTGTTATCACCTGGGTCCTCATCACCTCCTTCTAACCTATCAGGCTCACAGAGCCTCATCCTTTTGCTGTATCCTCCCAGTGAAAGAAAATGGAACAGGATGAACATCCTTCAGAGACAACCCAGTAGTTATCAGGAGCAAATTGACACCCAGACATGGGGGATTTGCAATGAGCAACTGAAAGCATTNCTTCTGAGAACAGCAATGTAACAGTTGGTTTAAATAGCTTTCTCCATTTGTAAGAAGCATTCTTAACATACCTTGATGCATATTTAACCCTTATTAATAATAAATTTGTGAACTGTTTTACCAGTTGCTTTTAAAATAAGTGCTCCTGTGACTAAACACCTTTTTATACCAAAAAGGGCTTCAGGATAAGACACACACATCATCCAAATCACAGAAAAAAAAGCCAGAAGGTACCAGCCAGTCACGTAGCAGGGTGTGCTGCTCTCATCACTAACAGCTTTCAGAAAAGAAGTTCAATTAGCACACTAGCTCATCCTGCAAGGCATGATAACAGACCTCCTTCTATCTTATGCTACCCTGCATGTGGGTACCAGAAAGAGACTGCACCTTGCTGAGATTAGGATTTGGCTACAGAGAAACTCTAAGCAGACCACGAAGAAAAACTAAGTATGTCCAAATCCTAAGCAGGCAAGTGGCAAAGCAGAGCAACTACCTGAGCTGCTGAGTGGCTATGCCATTACACACAAAAGCAGATATGTTTCTGATAAGGAAGACATCTCTCAGAAATCCTAGAGTCTGATCTTTGCAACTTTTAAGAAGTTAATTCTGCCAAGAGATGTTTCATAATAATTCATACTAAGCCTCATAATTCAAAGGAATAGGCAGAGCGGATTTGGTCAAGGTGCTGGTTCTTCCTCTGCTGCTTCCAGAAATACATTTCAACATCCTGACCCAAGAAATGCTTCACAGCATCACAGGTTACACAACTATGAGTGTCTAAATGTATTGCAGGATGTTTTCAGCAACCAACACCTCAAGAGCTCTTGCTCTGCCCCACTACACACACTGGGATCCCCCAGGGACTCTGTGACACCTGCAGAGTCCTGTCACGCTGACATGCACACGACAGGAGGGCACTCAAACCTTTAAGATAATGGATGTGGCATAAGAAGCTCTAGAGGAAAATGTACTGTTATCTGTGAGGTACAATTCTAAGATTTGAATATCACTGTCATTATCCAGCTTTAACTGAGCAGTATGAAATAGGATTAGAGGACAGCTGCTATAGGAACAGAGTAATTCCTTCTAACAACAAAAAAGGTACAAAGGCAGACCGGACATTACTTCCCAAACTCTATTCTCTAATAGCATCTATTAAGGTAAAAGAGCTTAATGTTTACCCAAAAATACAGACTGTCCTTATTCTGGGCATTTGCACATTTCACATCCATCCTCTGCAGGCAAAAAATTCTGACAAACAAGACAGAACAGGGGAAAGCCTAACTAAAACCCAAGAAAAACATCTATAGTGTTTTATTGAAAACCCTGAGGCGTCAAACATAATCAATGTTTGCAGAGTCAGGAAAGAGAGAGATTAACAGCTTAATGTAACTTAATGTAATTAAATACACACTAATGGAAGACACTTGGCAGGGTTGCTCTCAAACAACATCACACCAGCAGGAAAACATTGCAGTCTGCAAGACTGAATGCTTTTTGCTGAGAGTTCAAGGATTGCCATGAGGTGTCACTGCTCATAACTGTACAGAAAGAAACCTAAACGTTTTATCCCACTTACACAAGTGCTGGGTATTAAAGTCAAAGAAAGTACTCACAGTCACCCAACATACATAGGACACATTTTGAAGGGTTAGAAAAGGGTGAGATATAAGCCAATCTCACAAGGGGAGAGATTAAATGGAAATCTTTTGCTTGGAAGAAAAGTCAGAAAGGTTTATAAAATAACAAATGTTGTGACTGTGAATAAACAGGGAATGATTCTTTGTGGGGTTTCACCATGAATGTATTAGATGATAGCCAGGGCCATTATCAGACAGAAGATTCAAAACAACTAAGGGAGCTCTTTTGTTTACAGAAAGGCAAGTTAAATGTGCCTTTGGATACTGTGGAGGCCAAAGTGTGAGTTCAATAAACGATCAGACAACTTCCCAGAGTCCATCTGGGACTATCAAGCCCAACAGGCTTGTGCAACAATCAGTTCAGGAACGGCCTCAAACACCCACGTGCCACAAGCAAGAGTAGGAGACCCTTTCCTAAACATTTCCCACAAACCCCCTGTGCTAGCCACCAGCGTGGCATGGATCAATCCATGGCTTGGCTGAGGACCATAGGCTCGTGCTGACCAAGCCACTCCTTTGTTACTAAGCAGACAGAGTAGCTCCCACTGAAATGAAAAGCTGGGCCTCATTCTGCAGCCCAAAACACATACACCACAACAGGGCGCAGCACAAACAAGGCACCACTTGGGCACAGAAACGCTCCCTGATAAACCCACCCCAAGCTGGTACAAGGCTGATACATCCTTCTGCTGAGCCAAGATAAGAGATATGAGACCAACAAGACCCCACGTATCACAGACACTGACAAACCCTCAGCACCCTCCAGCTGTGCAATTACAAATCTGGACGTGCATATTCTCATATTTAAGGAAAAGCAATCTGATATTAAACAACTGAACTGTGGCAAGACCAGCATCACATTCCCCTGCTGCCAGTTGGTCATTTTCTTTCTTTCTCACCAACTCTGAGTATGAATTCAAGATAGAAGAAAAATAGTAAACCATACATGCTACTTATTATCTGAACTAAGGATGTGTTAATACAACTTGTTTGCAACTATACTGGTTACCACCCCTTTGTTTACACTTATTACTTCCTCAGGCAGAGCTCAACAACTCACGTAACATCCAAACCATCCTGATGTTCACTCCATAAACATATTTATGTTTACTCCACACCACAAAGGGCTGAGGAGCACACAAACATGAGTTTCTCAGCTCAGCTCAGATGCAACTCTTTGCACAAACATAAGCAAATCCCATGAGCGTGTCTGAAGGAGAGGATGTTGGCCTCATTCCTTTTTGAGAGAAATGAAATACAAAACACATCCTCAAAGAAACAGTCTGAGGTGCACATTTCACTTCCATACCCGCTCACTCCCTCTCTCTAGTAGCTACTGGAACTAACCCTTCTTGCAAAGCTCGTGAAGTACAACCATTATTTTTTCATAAGCTGCCATTTCATTTCAGCATCATCTTACAGACTGATCCTCTCATTCTCTTCAGCCTAAGATTTTCTGCAGGCTTAAACTCAAAAGAGAAGAAGCATGCTGATCTGGAAGCTACTCTACAACAGGGGAGGGCTTGCTTGCATCTTTGGAACACTTTTCTAGTGGAAATTCAAAAGAAGAGAAAGGGAGT
>VZTY01028657.1:5443-36600 GCA_013400935.1 Turnix velox | reverse complement strand
ATCTTCATGGCCCTTCTCTGGAGGCTTACATCTCCTCAGCCAAGCCTCTAAACAGCAGTTAGGGTATTCTGGGTGGAAAGAAGGGCAGCAAGGTTTGCTTTGGGTGCCTTAGTGTGGGCAAACAACATAGAATCATAGAATGGTTTGTGTTGTAAAGGACCTTGAAGAATTGGAGAATCATGGAATCGTTTGGGTTGGAAGGGACCTTAATTATCATCTAGTTCCAACCCCCCTGCCATNCCTTAATTATCATCTAGTTCCAACCCCCCTGCCATGAGCAGGGACACCTCCCACCACACCAGGTTGCTCAATGCCTCATCCAGCCTGGCCTTAAACACCTCCAGGGAAGATGCATCCACAACTTCTCTGGGCAACCTGCTCCAGTGTGTGTCACCATCAGGCTGTCATGGCCTTGGGAGAAGGTAGAGGAGGATTTTCCACCCCATTTCAACCCTTAAAATGACATAAATGACTGTCCACAGCTCCTGAGCCAAGGAAAGGGCTGCTCCACTTCCCAGGCTCATAAATCACTCTCAGTAGCTACAGAAAAATGGATTAATATCATAGAATTATGGAACCTGTTGGGAAGGATCTTTAAAGGCCATCCCAGGCAGCCCTCTGTAGTGAGCAGGGACATCCTGCACTAGATCATGATGTTCAGAGCCTCATCCCTGTCTCCACCACTTGTCTGGGCAAGCTTTACCAGTGCCTCACCACCCTCATGGAGAGAACTTCTTCCTAATGTCCCATCTAACCCTGCCCTTCTCTAGTTTAAAGCCCTTGCCCTTTGGCTCCATACCCTGGCAAAGAGCTCCTCTTCAGCTCCTCTACAGCTTTGCTGTAGGCACTAGGAGGTTGCTAAGAGGTCTCTCCAAGGTGCACTGGAGAGAGACAACAGCATAGACTCATCCACAGCATCACACAGGCTGACTGAAAGGAGCTGTGATCTTCTCACCTCTTTATTTTAAATCAACAAAACCACCAGAAGTTTATTTTAGCCTCCCACAAGACTATCAGGTTTACATCACCCTCCCAGGCGCCTTGAGTGGCGTGACATACCACTGATTCAGAGCTCCAGAAACATCTCCAAGGATTTCTGGATCATCCCTCACTCCCCAGTGGACAGATTAGTGATGAGAGTTCCTCATACCATCCTAATTTGCAGCTTGTAAGCTCAGAATAAAGGTTTGCTGGTTACAAGCAGAGTGAAGAGAACAGTGAAATAAGTGCTCCTCAAGCTTCACCCTGCAGGGCAACACCAACTCTTTCCCTGTGGCAGTGCTGGCTCTGCAACTGACAAGGGTGACATTTGGTACATCAAATCTGCTTTAAAAACCAGCAAAGCCAGCAGGAGCAGCTTCGCCCTGAACTCAACCCAACCTGCTGTCAGCTGTGGTGTTTTAAAACCAGAGCTGCAACAGGCAGTGAAGCCACTTTCAAGTGCTGCTGGGCTCCAAAGCCTCAAAGTTCAAAGGAGCAGGACTCCTGCCCTCAACAGCACCAGGATGGGAAGGAGGAAAGGGCAGGAGGCTCCTTCACCAGCTCTAAGTCTGGTGGAGGTGATGGGGTTGTTCAGCCTGGAGAAGAGAAGGCTCAGGGGGAACCTCAGAGGAGCTTCTCAGTACCTGAAGGGGGCTACAGGAAGGCAGAGGTAGGACTTTTGAATAGGATATGGGATGGAAGGACTAAGAGTAATGGATGCAAACTGGAAGAAGGGAGATTTAGAATGGATAGAAGAAAGAAGTTCTTTCACTGAAAGGGTGGAGAGACACTGGAAGAGGTTGCCCAGAGAGGTTGTGGATGCCCCCTCACTGGAGGAATTGTTTAAGGCCAGGCTGGATGAGACACTGGGCAACCTGGTGTAGTGGGAGGTGTCCCTGCCCATGGCAGGGATGTTGGATCTAGATGATCTTGAAGGTCCCTTCCCACCCAAACCATGGAGGTGTTTAAGGCCAGGCTGAATGAGTTGGGGTTACTCAGCCTGGAGAAGAGAAGGCTCAGGGGGGACCTCAGAGGAGCTTCTCAATACCTGAAGGGGGCTACAGAAAGGCTGGGGTAGGATTTTTAATAGAATATGTGATGGAAGGACTAGGAATAATGGCTGCAAATTGAAAGAGGAGAGATTTAGGCTGGATCTAAGAAAGAAGTTCTTTCCTGTAATGGTGATGAGACACAGGAAGAGGTTGCCCACAGAGGTTGTGGATGCCCCCTCCCTGGAGGAGATGTTTAAGGCCAGGCTGGATGAGGCACTGAGTAACCTGGTGCAGTGGGAGGTGTCCCTGCCCATGGCACGTGGGGTTGGAACTAGATGATCTTCAAAATCCCTTCCAACCCAAACCATTCTATGCTGTACAAAACCAAATCTCACATTCCTGCCTAGAGGACAGCTACACAACTACTCCTCCTTTGCACTGTGCTAACAGCCTCCAGCCATTTCTTTCTGTAATTAACTTTCTGATGCTTTTTCCTCTCATGGAAAAAATCCTGAAGGTCAGATGTGACTTTCTGAAGCTGGCCTTTGGGCAACCCAGTTCACACCAGGGTCACATCTGCAGCTGCCAGTGCCTGCTGCTGCTGGCACCAATCCTGCCCCACACTCCTGGGGACGTGGGAGCAGAAGGCAAGGGAGGGAACTAAACAAAATGCTTTATTTTTGCTAAGTTTTTTTTTTTTCCTAGAAAGGAAAATAGAGCTGCCTACTAAAGACAGCTTCAGCTGCTAGAACTGCTCATTCCCTCTGCAACCATGGAGATTTACTACATACTTCAAAGCCCAGATGAAATGCAAAAGGAGTTCTGCAGGGTAAAGAGCAATAGGAAAGACATCCCAGTTAACAGAAATTAATCCCCACTTCTAAAAGGGCTTTTTTCAAGCAGAGATGTTTCCCAGCTCTGCTTGAAAATTCTCTGAGCAGCTTGCTTTTTACACATACACCCAGATGAGTCTGTCTCCATGGGTTCAACCATCAGAGAAAGAAAGCCAAAGGAATTCACCTGTGGTGTAGAAGGAAGAAGACTTCTCTGGCCAGATTTTCTTGCCCAGGTAATGTCCTCCACCAAGAATTTTGTTTCCCTGTGGGCATCAGTCTGGCAGCAAAGGGAGGTATCTGCATAACTTTGACATTTCTCTCACAGATGCTGCTCAAGCACTGGTGAAATCAGTCACTGGGGGACTTCTGCAAGGAGCTCGTGATCATCCCATGTGCCCTGCACTCAAAGCTTTCTGCTAATCATGAATTCAACAAAACCATGAAGAAAAACACAGCTTCTCATTCCCAACAGCAGCTCAGTGCTTCCTTGGGCAAACTCTTTTCTGCAGTGTCCATGGAGCTCAACTATATATAACTGCAAACACACCACAAATCCCATGGGAGGTTTTGTCTTGACCTTACTTCTAGAGAGGAAAGGGAGGTGGTGGCAGTGTCAGACCCTCGTTTCAATCTTGGGCTTCCAAGATGAGAATGAATCAGTATGAGGTCAATTAGGAGGCTGCACATGACAAGAAAGCTTATACTTGAGCAACAAAGTCCAGCCTGACCTGGTGAAGGGCTGGACTGGAGGTAAAAGGCTCCATTATCCATCCCCTGAGGCTCACAGTTTTGCAGTAAGATAATCTGGAGCAATCTTTTCTTGTTTTCTCCACAGATTGTGCCATTTTCTTTAATTTTATGCAATAAGACACCCCACAACAATATCATATCAGTGGGAAAAGAACAAGGCTGGAAGATGGCCACCTGCTTTGAAAATAAACATCTTGCCTCCACCAAGTCTTTTTAGGAGCAGCAGGAGCTGATTATACAGACACTGCTCAGCTCTATTGGCTTTATCTCAATGAATGAATCCTACAAAAGTCAGCCACATATGTCACCCTCTTCTGCAAAATGATTTAAGCCTCTCCTCCAGAAAACATGCACTAAGGCTTCATCCCCACCCCCTTTTCCCTGTCCTTTTTCTAACACAGCCCTTTTTGTCTATGAAACAAGGATGTCTCTCTCCAACTAAAAACTTGACAACAGCAATAATGCATCTGATCAGGTTTTTCACAGCTCCATTCATTCTGTTTGGAGTTTTCAAACAGTAATTAATACACAAGCAGGAATATTAACATAGTATTTCAAGGAGAAAACTTGTCAGAGTTGGGCTGATGGTTGGACTTGATGATCTGAAAGGTCCCTTCCAACCTTGATTATGAAACTATGAAACTATGAAACTATTTCAAGGGGAAAACTCATATTTCAATGGGGAACCCAGAGTGGCTTCTCACTATCTGAAGGGGGCTACAGAAAGGCTGGGGTAGGACTTTTTAATAGGGTACAGGATGATAGGAGTAGGAATAATGAGTTAGTAAGAGCTATTCCTGTAGTTCAAGGACAGGGAACTACTTGAGAGATTCCAGCACAGAGACACAAAGATGATGAAGGGATTGGAGCATCTCCCTTCTGAGGAAAGGTTGAGAGAGCTGGGGCTCTTTAGCTTGAAGAAGAGGAGACTGAGGGGTTGATAAATACATAAAAGGTGAGTGTTAGGAGGATGGAGCCAGGCTCTTCTCAGTGACAACCAGTAACAGAATAAGGGGCAATGGGTGCAAACTGGAACACAGGAGGTTCCAAAGAAATTTGAGAAAAAAAAACCCCAACTTTGTCAGGGTGAGGGTGACAGAAGAGTGTCCCAGGCTGCCCAGAGAGGGTGTGGGGTCTCCTTCTCTGGAGACATTCAAATCCTACCTGGAGCCTTCTTGTGTGACCTGATCTGGGTGTTCCTACTCTGGCAAGGGGATTGGACTAGATAATCTCTTGAGGTTCCTTCCAATCTTTGACATTGTGTGATTCTGTAGCCCCCTGATATTAAACCATGATACAGCAGTGAGAATCCACAAGGGAAGGCAGAACACTCAACCATCTTCCAACACTCAGCCATCTCACAGCTGCCTAGTGTGAAGTCAGGCTCAGAAGTTGGACTGATTTCCTTCAGAAGAAGAACTAAAAGAAGTCCTAACAGCAGGGAGCTGACATGCTAGCAGCCCACAGAAGGGGCCACCCCTCCAGCTCAAGGGTGTGCCAACACCTGCTCTTCCTCCTCTGCAGCTTTTCACTGGTATTTATGGAGCCTCAACAACTGCTATAGCTGGCGGTGGTGCTGCAACATCACAGCCTGGTTTCTCTGGGGGAAGGTGACTGTCCCTGCCAGGAGAAACAGGAGGAAGGACAGGAATGTCAGTCCTGAGCTCAACAGTCACTTCTAAATGAATGATGGTTAACAAAAACCTGCAGGAGCCAAGCAACAACTGGAGAAGTCTCACAAAGAGGCATTTCTTCAATCTGATTGTTAACCCAAACCAGCTCTGGAGTCTGTTTGGTATCAAATAATTACAGCACACAGATGGCATCAGTGTTAGATATTTCACCTTGGCCTCACTGACCTGTTTGCCTCCAGGAAAAACTAGGAAGCCAGTTTGGTACCTGAAGTCCCATCTTTGACACCTTCATCACCAAGATTTCCATCACAGAATAGTTTGGCTTGGAAGGGACCTTAAATATCTAGTTCCAACCCCCCTGCCATGGGCAGGGACACCTCCCACTACACCAGGTTGCTCAATGCCTCAACCAGCCTGGCCTTAAACACCTCCAGGGATTGAGGAGGCATCCACAACCTCTCTGGGCAACCTCTTCCACTGTCTTACCACTCTCACAATAATCATTCACCCTCACATTCACCCTCTTTCCTGTGTTTTACCATACACAGAGCTATAAAAGATACTATCAGGGGGAGAGAAGGTAGGAGAAAAGTTAACTTTGTTGTCTAAGCAGCAAACTCAGTCCTGAAAAAATAGTTTTCCTTCTTAGCACTTATGGTATCTCCACTGACTGATCATAGAGGGTTGGAAGGGACCTTCCAAGGCCACCTAGTCCAACCCCCTGCAGTGAGCAGGGACATCCTATACTAGATCAGGTTGCTCAGAGCCTCAGCAAGCCTGGACTTGGATGTCACCGGGGATGGAGGATTCACCACCTCTCTGGACAACCTGTACCAGTGTCTCACCCCCCTCATGGTGACCGATGTCCAACCACTTTCTTGTTAAGACGCAGTTTTGCTCCTGTCATCACCCCACAGTTCAACCAGAGGCTCCCCCTCATCTCACCAAGCACTTGAGTTTAAAGTAGGAGCCACAAATTCAAAATCCATCAGTGCTTCTGCTGGATGCCACTGTGAAGCAAGTGCCTTGCTTGAAATGGAACAGGATAAACAAAGCAATCAAAATCCTGCATTTATAACAGAAACTCATACTTCTCTCTGGCTGTTTCCATTCATTTACTCCCCTAAATGAGCTTTAAAGAGACTCCTATTTATAACCACCATTAAGGAAAAAAAAAAAAGGATATTTTTGATATTTGTTGATAACAGATATAAAAATAAGCATTCTAGATTCAGAAATAGAGATCTAAGAGGAAGTTCTGAAGGTGACAACTCAAATGGCATGCTGCTATTGACGTAGTTCTGTCACTTAGAGAGGAGAACCAAAAGCAAAATAATCCAAGAACTTCTCATCCATCTTATCAGTTACTTCCACCTAAGGGGTGAGGCAGAAAAAGAGTTCTGGAGGCTATTTTGATGAAAAGAACTTTACAGAGAACATCTGACCAGAGTATAAATACTCCTTTGGGATGAAAACTGGTCTTCCAGAGCCATGAAGATGGTCAAAGGGCTGGAGAAACAGCCCTATGAAGACAGGCTGAAGGAGTTGGGGTTGTTCAGCCTGGAGNGATGCCCCCTCTCTGGAGGTGTTCAAGACCAGGCTGGACAAGGCACTGAGCAGCCTGATGTAGTGGGAGGTGTCCCTGCCTATGGCAGGGGGGTTGGAACTCGATGATCTTTAAGGTCCCTTCCAACCCAAACTATTCTATGATTCTATGATTCTACCTTATTCCTGCTCCAACCAAAGCCTTAAATTCTCAGCTCCTGTGGGCAGCAGGAGCTACAGTATCCCAAAGTGCCAAAGCCAGTCCCAGCACTTACCAGCATTGAGCACTGCATTCTCTTCAACCACTTTGGAGACATAAGCATCAGGGTTAACACAGAAGTCACTGGAGCCCTAGGTAGATGCAAGAAAAAAGGGAAAAAGGATTATTAAAGAAGGTGGGTAGAGCATTTGAGTCAGGTTATCATCAGGGAACCTTCTGCTATGGGGGGGGTGGTTTCAGATGCCAAAGTGTCTCATCATCACCAGCAGTGCTGGAGGGAGGAGCATAGTACTTCCCATAGATGCAAACTGCTGGGCCAGCTACTTGGACCGAGATGCTCTATAAAACAGGCACAGCATCATTTTAATCTCACATTCATCTCCTTGTCAGATAAACCTGTGGTAAAGGGTGAGCAGGACTTGGATGAGAGCCACTTACCACAGCGACAGCCAACTCCAGACCCAGGGATCCCCAGCTGACAATGAGGGCAAACACCCCAAGCAAGCACACCCTGTGGGAGACAAGACAGGTGGCAGATGGAGAAGGCAGATCCTTTAACAGGCTGTGTTATTTGGAGGCCAGAGCAATTACCAAACCCAAGAAATTATCAAAACCCCTACATCTTAGGATAAACCATTCCATTGTGGGCAGCAGCAGGCAGAGAAATCTATGTCCAGTTGCTGGTTCCCACATTATCCAGCCTTGGGGTTGCAGAGAGAGGGTGGAAGCAAAGTCTTAGCCCGCTTCTAGAGGGAAACCAAAGACTTTAAGGGAGGCAGATTGATGGCTACAATCCCATCCCTTCCACTATTCCCAAGCTGGTCCAAAAATATTCAAAGGAAAACACAGAATCATAGAATAGTTCAGGTTGGAAGGGACCTCAAAGATCATCTGGTTCCAATCCCCCTGCCAAAGGCAGGGACACCTTCCACTAGATCTGGCTGCTCAGTGCCTTGTCCAGCCTGGCCTTAAACACCCCCAGAGAGGAGGAATCCACAACCTCTTTGGGCAACAGTGTTTCACTACCCTGACCATAAAGAATTTCTTTAGCCTGGATCTTCCCTCTTCCAATTTACATCCATTATTCCCAGTCCTTTTATCACATATCCTATTAAAAAGTCCTACATCAATATAAAGAACCAAAACCCTAAACAGATTAATAGGCAACTGGAGAAATCCCCTCTGTTTCTAGAATAAATGAGTTGAAGTGTAAGCACTGCCTGGCTACAAGCAATGGGAGGGGATGCTTGGCCTGTGTCAGGATGATGGTTCCAGGTTGTGTGCTCCTGAGGAACATCTGAGCATCCCACACAGCCCCCAGAAGAGACAATCAGCTGGCAGGCAAACAGCTCAGGTGTCTCCCACAGCCATGAAGAGACAATCAGCTGGCAGGCAAACAGCTCAGGTGTCTCCCACAGCCATGCCAGGGCATCTCTGCACAGGTTTAACAGCTCTGTGCTGACAGTGGGACCTCATTACTGACAGGAGCAGTGGGAAGTGCCTGCTCTCAAGCAGAGGGATGACAGAGCAGCAGTCCTGGTAATGTTCAGCAAGCACTCATCATAGAAAAGGCTTTTGCTCTTCCCCAACCAGCACATTAGCTCTTCAACCTTGCTGTCAGCATGAGCACAGGAGACACTTAGGCAGAAGTGCTCCTCTGCTCCCTCAGGTATGGCCAAGCAGACTAATAAGCAGTTCCATCCTCTCTATCCCTGCCTTCAAAGTAAAGGGACACTGGCTTGCTCTCTCTCAGGAATGCTTTTTCCTTCAGGCTTTTAAACATAGGAAAACAAAACAAAAACCTTGTTCACAGCCAGGATGTTCTTTATTCCAACCTCTGTGAGGAAGGGACACATCTCTCTTCTGCTGCGTTTGTCTCACTGAAGACTAAAGCTTTAAAAGAAAATAAACCTATGGGTCTACATTTAAAAAAAAGAAAAAAAAATATCCCTCAGTTTATAAACTCATTTTAATTCTGAGCAATCCTTACTGTGTGAATGGATCTGTGGGTCTTGTTGCAGAAGCAATGGGGAGGTTACTATTGGAACCAGATGATCTTTAAGGTCCCTTCCAACCCAAAATACTGTATGATTCTATGGTCTCTGTGCAATAAGATGGCTCTGGACTTTAAGATGCTTCTTCCAAATGAATGCAAAAACTACCAGCCATGGATCAGCCAGATTTTGGGACATAAGGACAACACAGTTTGATGCTGAGCAGGGTAATCAATTCAATAAGACATTTGTTTTACTTTAACTGAAGATGACTGGGTCAGTAAGTGATTGGTTGGCTAAAAGGTCTGAAACTGGCATTACACCACCTTCCTTGGCTGCAACACACTCTCCACATGCTGCCTTTGGGGGAATGCCTTAATATGAACTCCTGGCTCACAAAGAATGAGATTCTAATTTAAACCCTGGGTTTGCCATCTGCACATTCACTTGGATTTTTTGTCTGTGAAACCTGCCAGGTATGAAGTAACCTGGCAAATAATTAGAACACACATTCCAATGATTAAGGATAAACTCTTGGCTATGACAGTTGTCAAACTGTCACTGTGTTGATGATGCCACCATGCCCCCTCTCTGGAGGTGTTCAAGACCAGGCTGGACAAGGCACTGAGCAGCCTGATCTAGTGGGAGGTGTCCCTGCCTATGGCAGGGGGGTTGGAACTCGATGATCTTTAAGGTCCCTTCCAAACCAAACTATTCTATGATTCTATCTTTGGCAGATATGCCAAGCTAAACCCAAGCTACAAGCCCTNTGAATGTCTTCCTCTTGTAATTGGAGGGGCTTTTTAGAAATAGGCATTAATATTGCTGTGCCATAGCAACAAGACTCCTCCTCATGCCTCTACAAAGCCCTGCTTGTTCTCAATTTAACTTTTCTTCGGGTATGACAGGTAAACAAGAGTAGATCGTGACACAAAAGGCACCCTACCAGGCTGTGTAGACACAGGCAATGCTTATCACCCATTAGCCTTCACAACAGTAGAGATTTTTAAAGGGAGATTTATTTTTTAAAAGCCTATAAACCTAAGGGATAGTTTACAACCACTATCTCCCTGCAAAGAGGTTACCAGTGGTACCCAACAAAAGCCATACTGCCCAAATAAGTGCCTAGATTTTGATGCAGGAGCAATGGACACCACATTTATAGGTGAAGAAATTCCCTGGGACATCTCTCAGAGAGTCTCAATCCTATTCACAGAGCTACACTCTACAAGATCACTCCACACCAAGAGTCAAATCCAACCTCTTCAGTCTCAGAAATTCTTGAAATCAACTGACACAAGTCTGAGGGTTTAAACTAGTCAAAACTTGCATTCAGCTGACTTCTTCTATGCAGGTCAGGACTTACCCTATGAGAATGCCCCTGGAGTTTCTAATGAGCCCAAAGAGCACCAGCAAACATATCAGGACATGGAACAGGAGCAGGCCCAGGTATCCCAGCCACCTGCAGCAAAAAAAAAAACAAACCCAAACAACACATGGAAAAACTGGTGAATAAAAGATAAAAAGGCCATAGAATAAACATAATCCTTTTTTTTCTTTAAGTAAAAGCCACCACTAATGATTAATTTCCAGTGAGCTGTGGCTGGGTCTGGACTCAAAGTTAAAGTATTTATAATTTCCAGTGAGCTCTGGATCTCTGCTGGGTCTGGACTTAAAGTAAAAGTATTTATAATTTCTAGTGAGCTCTGGCTCTCTGCTGGGTCAGGACTCAAAGTAAAAGTATTTATAATTTCCAGTGAGCTCTGAATCTCTGCTGGGTCTGGACTCCAAGTAAAAGTATTTATAATTTTCAGTGAGCTCTGGATCTCTGCTGGGTCTGGACTCCAAGTAAAAGTATTTATAAGACACACAGCAGATAACTGTCAAGAATGCAACTGGGGGTGCCACCAGGTGAAGAACAAGCATTGCAGCTCCTTGAACTTCTCAGACACTTGTTAGAAAATTCTTCAGTCACTCCACGTGTGCAGAAAGACATTTCTGCTGTGGAATACCTTGGATGCAATCTTTTATTGAAGAAGTTTAATAAAAAAAGGGATGTAAGGGCATGGTGTTAACATATGGAACTAGTTCAGTTTTCCACTCTATTTAGTTAATGTGCCAGACAACTACAATGCTCTCATTAAGACCCCAAGAGGAACTCTCTCTGTGGCTCTTTATTCTCTTGCTCATTAGGACACAAGCTCCACATTTTGTGAGCTGAGAATAAGTTAGGAAAAAAAGTTAGTTTCCTGCATTTTGATTGAAAATGGATGCAATTTTGCTGTAAGAAGCAAGACAGCTGGGTGAACCATGAGCACCTGTAGCAAAGTATCTCCAACTTTTGGCTCAGCCACCCAGAAAACACACATTATTGCTGCAAAACAGATGCTCCAACCACTGTGTTACAGCATGATACACACCTGTACCAGTCATAGAGGTCGATCTGGATTGCCAGTTCTTCTAGAGACACCTCTTCATTCTTCCAAAAGGGGATCTCTGTGGTTTGCCTGACCAGATCATCCAAGAGACCTTGCAGTTTCTGGACAACATGGAGGTAATCTGTCTGCTTTGAGAACATCTCCTCCAGGACGAGCAAGTTTGGCTCCACTGTTTGATTCAGGGCCACTGCAGTATCCAGGACCTGTAGCATGGGAAAAGAAAAAAATAAGGAAAAGAAAAAGAAAAATAATTGAAGGAGATTAAAATTGAAGGAGTTAAAAGAGGATTCATCCTTGCTAGCAAGTTACAGACAGCTTCCAACTTACAAGTCCTCTGTCTGAAGTTCCTTTCAAAAGGAACTTAGAAACATAGAATGGTTTGTGTCGGAAGGGACCTTAAAGATCACCTGGTTCCAACCAGGACACCTCCCACTACACCAGGTTTCTCAGTGCCTCATCCAGCCTGGCCTTAAACACCTCCAGGGATTGAGGGGGCATCCACAGCCTCTCTGGGCAACCTCTTCCAGTGTTTCACCATCCTCACAGGAAAGAACTTCCTTCTTAGATCTAGCCTGAATCTGCTCTCTTCCAACTTGCATCTGTTACTTCTAGTCCTGCCATCCTGGACCCTATTCAAAAGTCCTGCCTCAGCCTTTCTGTAACCCCCTTCAGGTCTTGAAAAGCTACTCTGAGGTCCCCCCTGAGCCTTCTCTTCTCCAGGCTTGAACAACCCCAACTCCTTCAGCCTGACCTCATAAGGGAGATGCTCCAGCCCTCTCATCATCTTTTTGGCCTCCTCTGGACCTACTCAATGTCCTTATGTTGAGGGCTCCAGAACTGGACACAGTAACTCCAGGTGGGGCTCACCAGAGCCAAGCAGAGGGGTAAAATCACCCTCCTCGACCTTCTGGACACACTTCTCTTGATGCAGCCCAGGACTGGGATGGCTTTTGGGCTGCAAGCACACACTGCTGGCTCATGTTGACTTTCTCATCCACTGACATCCTCAAATCCTTCTTTTCAGGATTGTATTCAAGCCACTCTACACCCAACCTGTACCTATGCTTGGAGTTTCCCCAACATGTATAAGCATCTGGATCATTTGCAAGTAGCCCAATGATGCCAACTCAGCCACGTGCCCATTTAGCAGCCATCAAGATGGTTGAATGCTACCATGAAATCTGAGGTAGCTCAGCAACAAATGATTGTACCAAAATGATAGATTCTACTAAGAGACTTGTCTGCTTTGTCCTGCCTCCTCTCCTGGGTGGGGAAGAGAGCTGTTTTTAGACCTAGGAAAGAGAAGACTTCATTTAACAAGCCGTGCTTGCTTTGATATTTTTAGAAGAGCTGAAGAAAGCACCACACTGTTAAAGGAAATTTTAGGACATCTCTAAGCCTGGAGGCCAATAGAAAAAGCAGGGAAGACACAAGAACAGCATGATTCAAGGGAAGAGGTGCTGAGCCAAGTCTGGTCATATCCACACAACCCCAACACCTTCCTCCCCTCCCCAAATTTCCTACCATATCCCCTGTGGTGCTCACCCGGTCTTGGACACCGGCCACGGTGCGGTTGGCGTGGCGGAGGGAGTAGGTCAAACGGTGGATGCCATCACTGGTCTCCCCATTCCCATAGAAGCCAACAGCAATTCCAGCACTGCAGAGGAAGAAAGGAAGAAAGGGGAGAGTTAAAGCTAAAAGGCAAAATATCTCAGGGCATGGTTTACTCCTAAAGTTGCCCCAAAGACAGCCAAGGGGTAGTTGCACTCCTCAGCAAGCATGAAAAAAAGTTCACCTCTAAATATTCATCTGTGTTTTTCCACCAGTTCTCT
The DNA here is from genome assembly GCA_013400935.1 of Turnix velox. NCBI lineage: Eukaryota > Metazoa > Chordata > Aves > Charadriiformes > Turnicidae > Turnix > Turnix velox. The sequence continues at coordinate 23,378 of VZTY01028657.1, read as the reverse complement.
GTACAGCACACATATGATGAACAAGTTGGCCAGAAAGGTTGTGGATGCCACTTTCAAGTGCTGCTGGGCTGCAAAACCTCAAAGTTCAAAGAAGCAGGACTCCTGCCCTCAACACCACCAGGATGAGAAGGAGGAAAGAGCAGGAGGCTCCTTCACCAGCTCTAAGCCTGGTGGAGGTGATGGGGGTGATCAGCCTGGAGAAGAGAAGGCTCAGAGGGTACCTCAGAGGAGCTTCTCAGTACCTGAAGGAGGCTACAGGAAGGCTGAGGTAGGACTTTTGAATAGGATATGGGATGGAAGGACTAAGAGTAATGGATGCAAATTGGAAGAAGGGAGATTTAGAATGGATAGAAGAAGTTCTTTCACTGAAAGGGTGGAGAGACACTGGAAGAGGTTGCCCAGAGAGGCTGTGGATGCTCCCTCAAACCCTGGAGGTGTTTAAGGCCAGGCTGGATGAGGCACTGAGCAACCTGGTGTAGTGGGAGGTGTCCCTGCTCATGGCAGGGGGTTGAAANGCTGGGTGATTTTCCCCTGGGACTGGTGTAGTGGGAGGAGTCCCTGCTCATGGCAGGGGGTTGAAACTAAATGACCTCTAAGGTCCTTTCCAACCCAAACCACTCTTTGATTCTATGATTCTCCAAAAATTATCATTAAGTCATTTAAGTGTCACCACAGGTTAATAAAAACTTTTTGAGGTTGCTCTAATGTAGCTGAGAAGCAGTTTTTAGGCACGTGATTTGCTTCCAGTGGGAGGTGTCCCTGCCCACGGCAGAGGGGCTGGAACTAGATGATCTTGAAGGCCCCTTCCAACCCAAACCATTCCATGATTGTTTCATGATAAACTTTTTAAAGAAGGGCACAAAGAGCACATTGACTGCTTTGCCATGTTGGTGGTTCCTCTCCACACAGTACCCATGCTCTCTTCTCTGCACTGTGAAGTATCTATGAACACCATCTATCTTGATTTATCTTCCCCATGAGAAGCATTAGTGTCACAGTGATTTAGAGCACCAGGAAGGGAAGGCTTAATAACCCACTGGGACAAAAGGCTTATTTATTTTTAAAGCAAGTGAATTTCAAGCTTGCAGATACAATCCAACTCCAGCTGCTTAGCAAATTACCACCTATCAGCTGATTTGCCATAACTGTCCACACATATCAGCCTGCCCCAATTATGAAGGACACCATGATAGCTTAAGCCTCACTTAAAGGAGGAAGACCCTGCAAATGAGTTGCAACCAGAAGATTATCTCATGCAAGTTGCCAACACTTCTTCTGTTAAGGCATCACCACAGGAACTCACAGTTCCTCTTCCCAAGCCTGCTCCTCCTAATAACAGAGGAGGAAAAAACCTGCAGGGGTCACACAACTAAACTCAGGGTGTTACAGGCATAAACAAACATCACCAAGGTTTCCCTATTCTCTTCTCTTTTTTTTTCAGCTTCAGGATCTTTTCAGAAAGTTCTCAGAACAAGCTTGTGTTTGTGGCAGAGGAAAGGAAGGTGTTGATGGTGTTTTTGGTGCAAATCTCAAGTTATTCTTGGTGAAACATTTAGTTTCTTCTCAACTGCTTTGTGCTTGGGCTATAGCACTGCCCTCAAAGAGTTGGTTTGAAGGAGAAGTAAAAGAGGAAGGAACCAAGCCAAAGAACAAGCAAGCACAGTGCTTTTGTTGAACAGGAAGGGGTCACTAAAGGACATTAGGCATCTTTCACCACCCAGCTTGAACCCAAGCAGGCAGGTCAGAGTGTGCTTTGCCTAGATAAGAGACCCTTGCACAGATTTACTCTGGCCCATCCCAAAGGACTGCTTCTGCTCTCACTCTTCTCCTGCAGGAAGACACCATCCATCCATCCATCCATCCTACCCTGGGCTCTTCATCTCCTTCAGAAAAAGTGAGCCATATAGTTCATCTGCTTCCATTTCTGCTTTCTCCTCATACATACAAGAAAGGAAAGCAAAGATAGAATCAGAGAATGGTTTGGGTTGGAAGGGACCTTCAAGATCATCGAGTTCCAACCCCCCTGCCATAGGCAGGGACATCTCCCAAACAGATCAGGCTCTCAGTGCCTTGTCCACCTGGTTTCCAACACCTCCAGAGAGGGGGCATCCACAACCTCTCTGGGCAACCTCATCCAGTGTTTCACCACCCTCACAGTAAAGATTTTTTTTCTTATATCTAGCCTGAATCTCCCCTCTTCCAATTACATCCATTATTTCTAGTCCTTCCATCACATATATCCTATTAAAAAGTCCTACCCTAGCCTTGCTGGAAGCAGATCAACTAGGAAAATCTGTGTCAGCCTCATGCTTTTTCCAACAATTGAATCCCCATAAATTATAGAGAGCTTGGCCCCATAAAAGCCTGCACTGAAGGGTCTTCCAAGGACAGCAGTCAGCCTACATCACATACAGAGAAGGTTTGTAATTCTTAATATTTAGTGCCAACACAAGAAATCATAGAATGGTTTGGGTTGGAAAGGACCTTAAAGATCCCCTAGTTGCAACCCCCCTGCCATGGGCAGGGAAAAATCAGCCTCTTTTCTTCAGGAACACCAATCCTCAAACATTTTCCTCATGCAGATAATTAAAGCTCGAAGAAAAGCCCCACATATACCCCTCTCTCCTTGAACTATAGAGATTACAGATCCAAAGCTGTGCCTGGGATAAGGGAACTCAGCATCCCATCGTGGCATTGAACAGATCTCTCTCTGCCTTCAAATTCCCCTTGTCTTTATCAGAGCAGAAAAGTTCACACAGTCCCTTTCAGCAGAAAACTTTAATGCCTGCTTCTACTATAGACACCACACAAATTCCAGAACATTCCTGCCATTGAATATGCAGATCTGAGCCCTTTAATTAGTGAGCAATTTTTATTCAGCCTTTCACAGTGAAGTGAAAGCCTATTCTTTCAGCAAAGGCTGGGTGAGAGCCCAAAACTCTGCTGCTCAGCTCTCACCATTCCCACCACAGTAGCACTGTTTTGTTGGAAAAGACTCAGAAACAGCACTCTGAAGGAGCAGCAACCATCATGCCCTCAAAGATTCAGCCAGTTTAACCAAAGGTACCATTTATGAAGTGCTAGCAAGTGACTTGAAGCTGTCCCACCATGCAAAGCCCAGCCACCGCTCTACCCAGCCCTCCACAGGCTTCATCTGCCCCTAACCCCCTCAGCACAGTCACTGCTGCTGAAAATAATCAGAGAGAAAAGCAATTGAGGGAAAAAAAAAAAAAGGCCACTTAATAAAGGTAATACAATCCTCTGGACATGTTTATCACAATAAATTCACTGGCAGCTCCAGAGAAAACACTAATTATTCCATTTTTACCCAACAAAAGCCAGCTTTGAATTTATACTCTGTGCCAGCAAGAGCCACTTGAGCAGCCATGCCTTCCCCAAGGAGCAAGTTTTGTTGCATTTCCCCTTTTTACCATGGTAGAGAGGGAAGGAAAGCATTCCTAAATCCCAGTCTGAGGGCAGACTCAAGCTGGGATTGCAGTGGGGGAAGAGGAAGAGAACCACTGCTGTTTCTCTCCATCTAAATCCAAGGGTTGTTTCAAATCCCTGCCTACACACACAGCTACAAGTTGCTATTGTTTAAAGCACGAGTTTTTAACTCTTTTTTTATTTGATTAAAGGGAAACAGGGGGGATCCTTCTATTTAAGGGCATTCTTTTAAAGTAAAAATAGATTGACTCATCTCAACCCAACAACGTTAAGTCCTGCAGGTCAGGACAAATCACACAGCATCTTGGACAAAGCCCAGGGAGGCTCCATAGACTGAGATACAGCAGAGTCATCTCCCAGTAGATGCCAAAAGCATCATCCAATGGGGAAACCTTCCCCCACTAGATCAGGCTGCTCAGTGCCTGATCTAGTGCTCAGTGCCTCAGAACCTCTCTGTGTAACCTGTTCCAATTTTTCACCACCCTCACTGTAAAGGATTTCTTTCTTATGTCAAGTCTAAATATACCCCCTTCCAATTTACATCCGTGTTTCTTGTCCTTCCATTCAAATATCTTATTAAAAATTCCTCCCCTGCCTTTCTGTAGGACTNTAACTCCAGGTGGGGTCTCACCAGTGCCAAGTAGAGGGGCAAAATCACCTCTCTGGACCTGCTGGTCACACTCCTCTTGATACAACCCAGGATTTGGTTGGTCTTCTTGGCTGCAAGTGCACACCGCTGGCTCATGTTGAATTTGTCATCAACTGACACCCCCAAGTCTTTCTCTTCAGAGCTGCACTCAAGCCACTCTCCACCCAGCCTGTGTCTGTACTTGGGATTGCTTTGACCCAGGTGCAGGACCTTGCATTTGGTCTCGTTAAACTTCATGAGGTTGGCATGGGCCCACCTCTCAAGCCTGTCAAGGTCTCTCTGGATGGCATACACCCAGTTCTTCTTCCCAGACTTACCTTTGTCAGTCCCCTGGTGTTTCCACTACCCTCACATCTCCCTGCCTTACTTCTATCTTAAAAACTATCTTAAAAAACAATCCTCCAAGCACTCATGGGCCATTTAAATCATAGAATAGTTTGGATTGGAAGATAGGATCTTAAACATCATCTAGTTCCCTGTCATGGGCAGGGACACCTCCAACTACACCAGGTTGCTCAGTGCCTCATCCAGCCTGGCCTTAAACACCTCCAGGGATTGAGGGGGCATCCACAGCCTCTCTGGGCATCCTCTTCCACTGTCTCACACTATACCCACAGGAAAGAATTTCTTTCTTATCTTGAGCCTAAATCTCCTCTCTTCCAATTTGCATCCATTATTCCTACTCCTTCCATCACATATCCTATTCAAAAGTCCTACCCCAGCCTTTCTTCAGCCCCCTTCAGGTACTGAGAAGCTCCTCTGAGGAGCCCCCTGAACCTTCTCTCCTCCAGGCTGAACAACCCCAACTCCTTCAGCCTGTCCAGCAGTTTGAGTAACTGTTTCAAAAATCAACCCTCCAAGCTCACCCAAGTCATTTAAACAGTTGTTCCTGCTGTCCATTGCTGCATTTAAGAAGCCACTTGGCTTCTCAGTCACTTTTTTGGGGATGTTATAGGAAACTCACTTGTGATAAATCTAGAAAACACCACACTCCTGAGATTAACATCATTGTCACTGGTGCACACTCGCAGAAACAGAGTAGAGAGGGGCAGGGCAAGAGAGAGGGACAGGACAGGGGAGAGAGGCAGGAGAAGGGAGAGGGACAGGACAGGGGATAAGGACAGGACAGGGGAGAGGGGCAGGACAATGGAGAGAGGCGGGACAAAGAAGAGGGACAGGGCAGGAGAGAGGGACAGGACAAGGGTGAAGGACAGGACAGGGGAGAGGGACAGGACAGGGGATAAGGGCAGGACAGGAAATAGGGACAGGACAAGGGAGAGGAACAGGACAGGGGAGAGGGACAGGGCAAGGGAGAGGGACAGGACAGGACAGAGGGACAGGGCAGGGGAGAGGAGCAGGACAGGGGAGAGGGACANAAGGGAGAGGGGCAGGAGAAGGGAGAGGGGCAGGAGAAGGGAGAGGGGCAGGGAAGGAGAGAGGGACAGGAAAGTGGAGAGGGACAGGACAGGGAAGGAGGACAGGACAAGGAAGGGAGACAGGACAGGGGAGAGGAACAGGACAGGGGAGAGGGGCAGGACAATGGAGAGGGGCAGGACAAATGAGAGGGACAGGGCAAGGAAGAGGGACAGGACAGGAGAGAGGAACAGGGCAAGGGAGAGGAACAGGACAGGGGAGGGGGAGAGGGACATGGCAAGGGAGAGGGACAGGGGATAAGGGCAGGACAGGGGAGAGGAGCAGGACAGGGGAGAGGAACAGGACAAAGGAGAGGGGAAGGAGAGAGGGACAGGGCAGGAAAGAGGGACAGGGCAGTAGAGAGGGACAGGACACTATTGCCAGCTCTTCAAAAAATTACATGACATGAGAGAGAAGAGCAACATGCCATGATTTCTTCATATTCCTGCAGATGACAATAGCATGATTTAAAGTGCCGGAGGATGCAGACACATACTTTTCAGCAAGACTTAAGAAATTCAAGCCTGGAGCATAAACTTCCTGCTGTTTGTAAGCAAGAGTCCTGGGGGCTTAGGGACATCCCTTGATAAAGAACCAGACGTGAATAATCAAGTGGGATTCTCCAAATGAGCTTGCAACATTACCAGGAAAAAAAAAAAAAAGTCCTGAGAATTACATAAAGTATAGATACATCTGTTTATCTGATCCAGAGAGCACAGACATGCCTCCTGATGAAGAGATCCTCCCATTGTGATACCCACGTACACACAGAATGAAAAACCCCTCTGGGTACAAGTCTGAGATGATGAGCAGTAGCCATTCTCATCACATCCTTGGAAATGAATAATCTAACTACAGCAAGGCAGCTTTAATTACAGGAACTTCATAAAGAGAGCCCTTTTTAGACTGCAGGTTCTCAGGAGGAATGCTAATTTGTCTGCCTAATTACCACCTTGCACTTTCACACCGGGGGAAAGCGTTATTCCTGACACTTGAGAAAGCAAGTTTGCACCATCTATTTGTACCTGTTTGGGTGTTTTTTTAATTTTTTTGGGTTTTTTTCAGGCACTGAAAGAGGTTGCCCAGATAGGTTGTGGATGCCCCCTCTCTGGAGGTGTTCAAGACCAGGCTGGACACAGCACTGAGCAGCCTGATCTAGTGGGAGGTGTCCCTGCCTATGGCAGGGGGATTGGAACTCGATGATCTTTAAGGTCCCTTCCAACCTGAACTATTCTATGATTCTATGAGCTTTTGAGAGAGTTGAGTTTTTGGGAGAGTTCAGGTTACCTAAGTGGTGGATGAGGTGATTTATAAGACAACTCCCTACATGCACAACTGAATTTATTAGGACTGCAAATGAACAAAGTGCTGAAGAATAATCTATGCAGATCATTCCTGCAGCTTTGTGGCAACTGGGAAGAGTGATTAGAGAACTAGGAGAGGTCCTTTTAACCAGTTACACCTTCCTGCTGGCTCAGCATCCTCCCTTTGACTCAGCAGGACTTATCAAGTCATTAGGGAATGGTGATCCAGGGTACACAGCGGGATTCACAGCACAAACAGCCCTCTTTGATTAAGTATAACCTAGTCAAGCATTTACTAGACTTAACCAGAGTTAATTAGTTCTCAGCTTGGAAGACAATGGTCCACTTTACAGTATAAAGGCAGACCAGACCACTGTTTGGGATTTCTCACTACTTGATGAGGATGATGTCCTCCTTCATGAGGACAGGCTGAAGGAGTTGGGGTTGTTCAGCCTGGAGAAGAGAAGCCTCAGAGGAGGACCTCAGAGTGACTCATCAATAGTTGAAGGGGAGTACAGAAAGGCTGGGGGAGGACATTTTAGTAGGGTCCAGGATGGCAAGACTAGGAGTAATGGATAAAAATTGGAAGAGGGGAGATTTAGGATGGATCAGAGAAAGAAGTTCTTTGCTGTGAGGGTGGTGAGACACTGGAAGAGGTTTCCCAGAGAGGCTGTGGATGCCCCTTCAGTCCCTGGAGGTGTTTAAGGCCAGGCTGGATGAGGTGTAGCAACCTGGTGTAGTGGGAGGTGTCCCTGCCCATGGTAGATGATCTTGAAGGTCCCTTCCAACCCAAACCATTCTATGATTCTACAATCAAAGGGCTGGAGCACCTCTGGTGCAAGGATAGGCAGAGAGAGTTGGGGCTGTTCAGCCTGGAGAAAGCTCCAGGGAGAACTTTTAATGGTCTACAGAAAAGCTGGGGAGGGGCTGTTTGCAAAGACATGGAGTGACAGGATGAGGGGCAGTGGTTTTAAACTAGAGCTCTCCTTACATATGTGGAGCAAACCCCCTCCCAGCCTGCTGTGAGGCAGATGTTGAAAATAGCCTTGTCCCACATCACTCAAACACAGCAGCATCTGCTGGTCTGGCACTTGTGTGATGTGTAACTCACAGCTAGGAGAGGATATATTCAGCAGACTAATCTTTAACTATTGGTATCTAGCTGGGACTTCCTGCTAGCACAGATTAGACTCCTTACGTGTCAGAAGCCATAGCTGCACTCCCAGCCAGATGCTGAGCACAGAGAGCCAAGAGGCAGCGTTTAAAGTGGACTGTCACACATCCAGCTGCTCTCAGAAGGGCAGAAAACTGACCCTGGTGTTGCAGGAGAGCAGTACACTTGGGCAGTAGCTCCACTTGCCTGCTGATGCTCATGAGAGGTCAAGACAGACATTTGTCCAATAGAGATCTTTGTTTTGAGGACATTCCTGCACTTAATACTTCCAAAAAGAAACAGTACACCAGGAGTGAAAGCCAATGGGTTACACTTGGAGAAATCTAAGCAGCTTTCCAACTTGAAAACTTGACTGGGAGTCGTATGGAGTTTACCAGAATTTATGTGCTGACCTTCCAACTTTAAATTGCCTCCCTCCTGCTCTGGGAGATGTGCACAATATCTTCTTCTCACCCTTTCCACAATTCAAAACAAACAACCAGCACACTCTGTGCAGCAGCTGCCTTGGACACATATTCTCCACAACAATAGCTAACAAGAGCTTGTAGCAGCAGCACAACTATAAATAGCATCAGCCACAGCTTCTGCAAGAAAAGGTTAGGTCAGGACCACAGCACTCTCAGTGGATTGGAAGGGATGCAGAGGAAACTCTTGAGATTGCTAAAAAAGAAAGGTGGCTGAGGCTGAGATTTTTTTTCTTTGCAGGTTGTTTTCCAGCTTGCCTTTCCATTCCAGGAGCCTATTTGCAATCAGCAAAGCACAGACAAGGTGTTTCCCACCTCACCAGCTCTCTGCCTCAACACTGAGCTCTTTTCTCTACAGGCAAATCCATCCCCAGCTGCTCAGCTCACACCATGTGTCTGCTCTGCAGTGTTTGCTCCAGTGCTTCAGGGGTTTGCTGCTCTCTTTGCTACTCGAAGGAGCAAATTTCCAGAGGCATCAGGAGCACAATTTAGCCCTTGAGCAGCTAAGCTGGTCTTTAAGGAACATGTTCTTCTTCTCCAAAAAGATCACAGGTCAGATCCACCACCTCTCAGCAGGTTAATACAAAAAGAGGACCATGGGACACTACCAAATACAACAGTCTAATTATCTTCATTGTGAACAGGGGACTTCTCCCAGACCTGTCAGCCCTGTGGGGTGGCAACTAAGACCAACTGGAACCTTGGGGGAAGAGTAGGATGAAGCTTGGAATTGGTAAGAAATGCCCTCAATCTCAGGATACAGAGCCAGAGAATTCACAGGATTCATTCTGCCCAAGGCAAAACAAAGTCAATCCAAGGTTCCTTCTGGAGGTTTGCAAACACCTCCTTGCTTTCAGATGCCCTATCAGTAGCTTCCTAGGAAATGGGATCCTCATTTCTCTTGTTTTCAGCCACCCTCCTTTTCACCTCATCTCCAAAACACCTTCCTGCAGACACCTCTCTGCTTTCAGATGCCCAATCAGTAGCTTCCTAGGAAATGGGATCCTCATTTCTCTTGTTTTCAGCCACCCTCCTTTTCACCTAATCTCCAAAACTTTTCATATTCCTCAGTCATAACATGAAATGATGCTGAGACCAGCAGCTTTATGAGCTGGGGATGGCACATTAGTACACATTAGTACAGATAAAGAAATGCAGGGCTGTCTCACACAGGCTGCAAAATCTGAACGTCCACTCCAGCCACACACCAGCACTCCCAAAACTAAAAGAACAATCTGTGCCTCTTCTCTCCTAATCTGCTCTCCCACGTAATCATTCTTCTAGGACACCAGATTCTAAGAAATCTCCATCTAGACCTAATAAATATTTCAAGTGTATCCATCCTATTCAAGTGATAAGCTTCTGAGAACACAGTGTCCTTGATTTTCCACTTGCAAAGTATGAAGAACAGGACAGAAAAGACTTTTTAATAGAGTGCAGGATGGCAGGATGAGGAGGAATGGATGCAAATAGGAAGAGGGGAGATTTAGGATGGATCTAAGCAAGATGTTCTTTGCTGTGATGGTGGTGAGAGACTGGAAGAGGTTGTCCAGAGAGGCTGTGGATGCCCCCTCAATCCCTGGAGGTGTTTAAGGCCAGGCTGGATGAGGCACTGAGCAGCCTGGTGTAGTAGGGGTTGGAACTAGATAATCTTGAAGGTCCCCTCCAACCCAACCCATTCTCTGATTCTATGATATTACCTCTTCTCCATGTTGCTCAAACCATCACGCAGTTCAACAAGTGGTAGAAAGGGAGAAAATGCATCACATGGTAGAAAGGGGATTGCTGCCAAAGTTGTCTTCCCACAGATGCAGCAAATTGAGTGTGAAGATGCAGATACACCACCCCAAGTACCCAGTGAGGATCCCTTCTGGCCCCTGACCATACCTGCACACCAGGGTAGCAATGATGACACACCAGGCCGTACAGCAGCAGTCAGCATTGAGATGTTCTTCGCTCTTCCTATGGCGGCAACACAGCCAGAAGGAGTAGAAGAGGAGGAAGAGCAGGTTCAGAGCAAGGCAGGAAAGAGCAATGCCACCCAACAGCAGCAGAGCCTGTAGGAAAAAGAGAGATGGGTGTCACATCGGACCACAGCACCAGGGGGTGAGAAACAGAACCCAGCCATCTGAGGGCTCTGCAATAAGACAGCACTGAAGGCAGGGTAGACATTAGGAAAAAATTCTTCCCCATGGGAGGTGTCCCTCCCAGTGGCAGGGGGGTTGGAACTGGATGATCTTGGAGGTCCCTTCCAGCCCAAACCATTCTACGAGGGTAGGTTTGGGTTAGACATCAGGAAGAGGTTCTTCCCCACGAAGGTAGATTTGGGTTAGACATCAAGAAGAAGTTCTTCCCCATGAGGGTAGGTTTGGGTTGGACATCAGGAAGAGGTTCTTCCCCACGAGGGTAGGTTTGGGTTAGACATTAGGAAAAAGTTCTTCCCTACAAGGGTAGGTTTGGGTTTGACATCAGGAAGAAGTTCTTCCCCATGAGGATAGGTTTGGGTTTGACATCAGGAAAAAGTTCTTCCCCACGAGGGTAAGTTTGGGTTTGACATCAGGAAGAATTTCTCTCCCACGAGGGCAGGTTTGGGTTAGACATTAGGAAGAATTTCTCTCCCATGAGGGTAGGTTTGGGTTTGACATCAGGAAGAAGTTCTTCCCTACAAGGGTGGTGAGACACTAGAACAGATTGCCCAGAGAGATGTTGAATATCCCGTCTCTGGAGACATCCAAGGCCAGACTTGTGGAGGCTCTGAGCAACCTGATCTAGTGCAGGATGTCCCTCCTCAATACAGGCTTTTAAAGTTCCCTTCCAACCCTATGATTCCACCAAAACAAGTTGGTTTTTGGGTGTTCTTTTATACCTTCTAAGTAAAACCCAGAAGGTTTTCAGCTCCTCTTCCTTCCCTCTCAGCATCCTACTCAAAGGAACCACGCTCTCTACCTAAGCAGGAAGCAGCTGAGCCATTCTGTCTGTCCCAGCCTGCAAATGAACTCTTCACTCTCTATCAGAGGTCAGCAGATTTAGAGGGAAAACAATAAAAAGAAAGAAAAATTTTTAAAAAAAGAAAAAAAAAAAAAGGGTTGAGCCAGCTGCCTCTATCAGTACAGTCTTTTAATCTCCATGAATAAACATGCAGGCTTATTCATTAGAAATCCAAGTGCATGAGTGGGCTTGAAAGGGGGTGGAATTTATTATACATGGGTGAGATTGATTTTTTTTTTAAAAAATGAATCCCCATGCAATGCTTCTGCTCAAAGCAGAACCCAGAATAAATGCTAAATCCCCTCCATATACCATGTAGAGAGGTACAACAAAGGTGGATGCTACAGACACACTGCCTAGAAGCCCATCACAAGCTAAATTATTGTGTTCTACCTATTTCTGTGCAGGAAAGGAAGCAGCAAGTGTTTAAAATTCCATCCCAGTTTCATTTAGCTCCATCCCTAGGCAGAAAATCCTGTGCCAAGCCCAAAAATGCCAAGATAATTTTGTTAAGTAAAATAATGGGAAAAAAAACCCACCCTAAAATCTATTCTAACCCCCCCCAAACCCAGCCACGCTTTCCCACATGAATTAATCAGCTAAAAGGATGGGGGTTTTATTCATATTTTTTGATAAATTCTTGGTAGTGATGATAAAAATCAACTTATTAGAAATTATTTAAATATCTGGATTGGTTTTCCTGCTCAGGCAGGGGGACTGGACTAGACAATACTTTGGGGTCCCCTATATTCTGTGATTCTCAGGGGGACTGGACTAGACAATCCTCTGGGGCCCCTTCCACTCCCCTATACTCTGTGATTCTGTGTGAAATGCCCAAAGTCACTTACTGCTGCCCCAGATTGCAGATCTCTATCAGCAAACCTAAAACAAAAGTCTGGGGGGTTTTAAGTCAGTATCTCTTTTCCTCCCCCTGTAGAAAGTCCTTAAAGAGCTTTTACAAACTTCCTCTTGCTTGAAACAACAACTTCTGCCTTGGTCAAAGAAATAAAAACACAGAAAACTGAGATTAAAGTGAGATTCCCAACAAAACCACTGAATCTTTGTTACAGGGTCTGGTAGGAACTAGGATTTTCTTCCCCTTTTTTCCCCTCGCAGGTACTCCCTGCTGAGTTATGATCCTGGCAAACCCCTACAATCTATTTCCCTGCCAAGCACACATGAGTGAGCACAGACTCCTGGCCCCATCAGCCACACATAACAAGATTCACACTAATTAAACCAAACTCCTCCATCACAGCTCCTCCAAGCAGCCCCCAGCCTCCAAACCCCACCCTGTGCCCATTGAATGCCCTGGGATGGGGGGTGCAACCCCAAAATACTGGTGCAAAATCCAGTCCTGTTGGAGGGAGTGAATTTTGGGATCTTTTAAAGAGAAATAACGAGCTGGAAGGGAAAAAGCCCCATCCCCTCTTTCCCATGATTGCACCAGATGCTTTGTGCAGGGTTTTGAGAGATCCCAAGCAGAAAGGGGGCCATGGAGGGGGAAGCTGAGCTCAAATCCCCACGTTCTCCTACTTTTTCTGAAGGCTTGCCATGTAAGAGCACTCAGTGCTGATTTAACTAACACATTTGGCATACCAAAAGCTCCTGGGGGATATTCCTTCTTTTTTAAACACGTCAGGCTGCTGCAATGCAAAGCTCTCCTGCACTTCTTTCTTCACACCCTTCACCTTCCTGCAGATGCTCAAAAAGGCATTGCTGCTGGAAAGATGAACCCAGCTGAAAACACCCTCTATAAGCAAAAAAAAAATCCCCCTGCAGCTCCAGATGTAGAAGATGAGCCTCCCTTTAACAAGGAAATACTGAAAAGAGGGAGTTAAAAATAAAAAAAAGCTTAAAGACTACCATGCAGTGAGCAACCTGGAGCTCCTGACACTTCATCTAGCTTTTTATTTATGCATCTGGCCAAAAGGACTTGGCTGGCCACTGCACCACGGTCTGTGTTTCATTTTTCCAGAGAATATTTGTTTTCCATTAATGGCTACGTGCCATGACAACAAGTGAAATCATCCAGCAGAGCAGTTATTAATCTTTCTGACTGATGAGTCAGTTTAGGACCCAGAGACTGGCTGGCAGTGGCAACCAGAGCCTGTATCTACAGATTAAAAGAGAGTATTTAACAATAAAAGATGGAGGGGGGGAAGAGGGGGTTAGAGGGTGGATAAACCCTCAGCCATTCTATGCTGCAAGACGAAATCTGGGACTCGGTTATCCAAGGCCATGCTATCCTGAGTAAATGTAAAATTATGCACTGACTGGGCCTTTTGCCACGAAAAAAGAGCATCCATTTTTCTTCGTGAACATTTGCTGAGCTATCAGAACCCTTGGAGCAAATGATGCATGAACTGCCCTTCCAGGGGAACTGAGACAATCTGGAGGAGCAACATTTTACCACGGTGCTGACACTAATGGCACAAGTGGAGACAGAGCAGTCCCTGGAAATGAGTGTAAATCCAAGAGGTACCAACCAGGCTGGCAGGAGGTGATGGTTCAGCATCAAGAAAAGCTTTCAAAATAGACTGGGGGCACACAGGGAAGAGACCAGGAGTAGCACTGCTGGCTTGCAAAAACACCATGAAACCCAAATTCCTTCAGTCTTGTGGAGGGATGCTGCTCCAGGGCTTGATGCCCTGCTAATAAAACCTCCTCAGCCAGGATTCAAAGTATTTACTCTCTCAATGGGAGTAAGAAGCCAAAAAAAAAAAAAACCCACCCAAAAAAGTGGCAGAAAATGCCTCAAATCCCATGCAGAGAAAGAGGCACATCCAGAGGGTACAGTAAAAACATCTCCTGCAAAAACACTGGCCCTGGAAGGCTATTTTTAGCTGCTGAAGCTGCACTTAAGGGGATGTATACTTCATCCCTTCCTACATATGCAGAGAGAAGTGAGAGATAACGTGAGAAAAGGATACACAAAATATATCTGAGCATGTTTCCTCAGAAGGGAAAGCCCAACGTGCTAGAAAACCACTATTCTGAGGACAGGCTGAATGAATTGGGGTTGTTGAGCCTGGAGAAGAGAAGGCTCAGGGGAGACCTCAGAGGAGCTTCTCAGTACCTGAAGGGGGCTCCAGAAAGGCTGGGGTAGGACTTTTTAATAGGGTCCAGGATGGCAGGATGAGGAATAATGGAGGCAAATTGGAAGAGGGGAGATTTAGGATGGATCTAAGCATGAAATTCTTTGCTGTGAGGGTGGTGAAACACTGGAAGAGGTTGCCCAGAGAGGTTGTGACTGCCCCCTCAATCCCTGGAGGTGTTTAAGGCCAGGCTGGATGAGACATTGAGCAACCTGGTGTGGTGGGAGGTGTCCCTGCCCATGGCAGGGGGGTTGGAACTAGATGATCTTGAAGGTCCCTTCCAACCCAAACCATTCTATGATTCTAATCCATGCCACAATGTACTGCAAAAGCCAGGTTGGATTCACCTAACCATCAAGGTTTAGCACTGCCTTCAGTATTGCTTGTAGGACTCAAGAAGTGCTGGCTTGGGGACAGGCATCTCCTCACACCACCCCCGCCCCCTCCCTACCTCTGTCTTGAGGGTTCCTTGGCACAAGAAGCCCTGGCAGCAGCACAGGTTTAGAAAGTTAATTAAGAACACACATGGGCTGAAAATAATCCATGTGTTTATTAAAATACAAGTTTTACCAGCCTCAACCTCCCCAGCTTCCAGCTGCCACATTCTTTAGACATTAAGTGCACTAATAGCAGCAGGGCTATTCATGTGGTGGCTACTTCTGTGTAGCACAGCTAGCTAGAAAGTCCACTGAAACCTTTTTAAAAAACTCAAGAGCAAAGCTTGAAGCCTTCAGGTGGCTTCTGAAAAGCATGCAGCTTCCCTTTGAATCTTCCATCAACACTTTTGAAGTTATTTCATCTTAAAAACTTCATCGCTTCAACCCAAAGGACAAAATAGCTTTTGAGCATCTCAACAACACAGCTGTCTGAATCATTGGCAGATTGAGAACTGCTGATAGTTTTACCTTAAAAGCTACTTTCTGCTAAAAAGAAAGCTTTCCACTGAATCTGCAACTAATGTTCCTTCCATGCAGCGACTTCAGACAGTGATAATAAAACAGAAAGAAGAGGTTAAAGGAGTGTGGGAAGAGAAAAACGTTCACCCAGAAGAACAAACGGAGCAAACTGGGCTGCTGCCAAAGGAGCACTCATCTCTATTTATTCCCTGAAGGAAGGAAGTCTTCTCAGCAAGAAAAGAAACTGCTGTGGGATAGTGTCATGCCTACACTACTTCCTACACCACTTTTTTTTTTTTTGCAGGCTTCATGACATGCCTGAGCAGCACATGCACTCAAAATAGGTAAATATCATAGAATGGTTTGGGTTGGAAGGGACCTGAAAGATCATTGAGTTCCAACCCCTCTGCCATGAGCAGGGACATCTCCCACCACACCAGGTTGCTCAGTGCCTCATCCAGCCTGGCCTTAAACACCTCCAGGGATTGAGGGGGCATCCACAGCCTCTCTGGGCAACCTCTTCCTGTGTCTCACCACCATCACAGCAAAGAACTTCTTGCTTAGATCCATCCTAAAACTCCCCTCTTGCAATTTGCATCCATTATTCCTGGTCCTTCCATCACATATCCTATTCAAAAGTCCTACCAAAACCTTTCTGTAGCTCCCTTCAGGTATTAAGAAGCTACTCTGATAGGTTCCCCCTGAGCCTTCTCTCCTTCAGGCTGAACAACCCCAACTCCTTCAGCCTGTCCTCTGAAGGGAGGTGCTCCAGCCCTCCCATCATCTTTGTGGTCCTCCTCTGGATCTGCTCCAACAGCTCAAACACACTGTACCAAAGTGGTTTTTTTCTGGCAACACAACTCTGACCCACCCCACCTTGTTCTGAACATGGAGACTCAATTTCCACTCCTGAAAAAAATGCTGTGTGGGGTGTTTGTTGGGATACTCCAGCATCTCAAGATGTCATTCATCCCACAGCCTCTACAGAAAGACACAGCCTTTGGTAGGGAACGAAGCCAACCACATTCTGGGGAGTGGAAGATGAAGGGGGGAAGGATGTGGAACCCACTGCTGAGCTCATCTCTAAACCATCCCTATCTCCACTGCCTGCTGGGACAGCCCTTCCCAGGCCAATTCCTAGACACCACAGAGTAGAGGAGTGATGCTGGGCAGGAAATGTGTGGTAGAAGAGGCTTTTCCCACAGTATAAAGATGTATTCTCCAGCTTGAGAGATCCTTCAGAAGCAAGGGAGAGCACCATGGAAACAGAGGACAGGGTCCACCATTTCTTCTCCTTACCCAGACATCCCCCAGAGAGAGACAGAGAGAGAGAGAGCATGCTGTAAGGGAGTGCAAGAGATATATTTACCTATCTATTTAGAGCAAGTCCACACTGGAACAGAAGCAATATAGGCCAACACTTTGCCTTTGGGTTTTTTTTGCCTACTGGCTTTCCTTTCTGGAAAGGACAAAATGCCAAGGACTATGTCATACTTTAAAAAAAAAAAAATTAGATTCCCTTAAGACAACACAGTACACACATTACAATAAAACCAGCTCACAGTTGAAACACCTCCTAGCACAACTAGATAGTCAAATCCATTTAACCAAGTTGGTTAAATAAACAGGGTGGCTTCCTCCATGCTCAAGTTGAATGCCCAGGCAAGGGCATTCCACAGTTAATTGGTATTAGAGCCTTGAAATAAAGCCCCTTTAATTACAAATGAGTGTTCACACGGGGTTTTAATGTAGTTTAACTGGAACGGCCTCAGTTCAGTGCAGTTTAATTCACTTTAGTGCATTTAAAGTGGTTTGACTAATCTGCTTTGAATTTATTCGTCCAGTTAATTCAGATTAATTTCTCAAGTGCCTTTGTACAGGCAGCAGCTGAGAACAAGGGGAGGGTTGATTAAAGATTCATCATGGTTTCCTTCATACTAACATTTTGACCTCTTATTTCTTAATTAAAGGCTTTCAGTGCTGCCTTTATATTTGGTCCAACTTCCAGAAGCTACCAAGTGCAGAGCCCTAAAAGACACAACTTTGCTGCAATAACCAACAAGCATCACCTCCAGAAAGCCAGAGTTTGGAGGGCTATGGTGTATTATCTCCAGTTTTGGAGCCTTCAATATAAGGACATTGAGCTGTTGGAGCAGGTCCAATGGAGGGCCACGAAGATGATGAGAGGGCTGGAGCACCTCCCTTCTGAAGACAGGCTGAAGGAGTTGGGGTTTTTCAGCCTGGAGAAGAGAAGGTTCAGGGGGGACCTCAAAGTAGCTTCTCAGTACCAGAAGGGGGCTACAGAAAGGCTGGGGTAGGACTTTTTAATAGGATATGGGATAGAAGGACCAGGAGGAATGGATGCAAATTGTAAGTGGGGAGCTTTAGGATGGATCTAAGAAAGAAATTCTTTGCTGTGATGGTGGTGAGACACTGGAAGAGGTTGCCCAGAGAGGTTGCGGATGCCCCCTCAATCCCTGGAGGTGTTTAAGGCCAGGCTGG
>VZTY01028656.1:0-21326 GCA_013400935.1 Turnix velox | reverse complement strand
GGAAGACGAGCAGTGGGTAGTAATCTGTTGGCTTACCCAGGTTCGGGAGTATCTTAATGGTATCCCTGATATGGCCTCCAGGCAGACAGCAGACTTCCCTGTGTTGAGAGTCAACTCTGCATATTGGTCCCTTGGTTCCCTTCAGAATTGAGTCCTCTGCAACTATGACCCTTCTCTTCTTCGTGTGGAAGTGGAACCTGCATTCCCAGAGGGCCTATCTCCTTTTGGTGAGTCCTCTGGAGTGGGTCTCTTGTGCTCCACTACAACATCCAGTTCCTCATTTAGGACCCCATACCTGTTCTGCAGAGGCACAAAGGGATGGGGGGGTGAGGGGAGGGAAATCGAGAAGTGATTTTTCTACTTCCTCAGGTTGGGAGCTATCTCCATTCCCTACAGCCTTCGTGTTCCACTTCTGATTCGTGGGAAGAGAAGTGATTGTCTGATTTATGCTGATCCTCTTCCTGTTTCTTCTTACTGGAACATTGAGCCCTCGTTATGGTCTTCCTTGTTCTCTCCCTGTTGCTCCATTGCTCCACAACCTCTCCACTTCATCCTTTAGCTCAGCTATAAGGCTGAGCATGTTTTTCATGCCTTCTAAAATAGTAAGCAAAGATATCAGTGACAATCAAGACTGTTTTGCAGTTCCCTGTTGAGAATAATTTGTAAATAAAACTTGAATGGTCATAGGCTAAATGGTTTGCTTCAGAGAAATCAGCCCAGCATTACAGAATTTGAAATAGTTAACAATCTGCTAGAGTAAAAGATTATGTTATTCAAGTGTAAGTTCATCAAGAAAGAAAAAACAAAGAAAAATTCAGTTAAGTCAAAGAAGAAAATCAGAAGATCAAAAAGGAAGGTAGCAAAACTAGAGTGCATAAAAGTGCATAAAATCTTATAGGTAATTGCAAAACATTAGGCATGGAAATCAGCAAAATATCTAATAAAGTGATAAAGCTATCAAAAATTTTTTTTAAATGGATGAAAAGAACTATCAACAAGGGAGAAGATAGGAGTTATTGCTAATGCAGTGTTATTAAAAGCCCAAAGGAAAAGAAAAACATTAAACATCAGAGAATATATCTGTGATGCTCTCAAGTTACAATCCAACAAAATAAAAATAAATTAAGTGGCATAGGAGGTCTTCCTCAAGGACTAAAATGGTAGAGTTTCAAAAGAAGAAAGATAGCTACAGCCTCATAAATGTAGCTACAGCTACATAAATTATTTGAGAAAACAAGTCTGAGACAAAGTCTAGCAGAGAACAATTAATACAGTCCAGCAACTATTGCTTGAAAAGATTTACAAGACAACAGGACCATTGTGGCTACAAGGCTGAAATTTTGAAGATATGCACCTTATGGTCAAAATCTGCCTTTAACTATAAAGGTGAACCTCAAGTCAATCAAATTTATCTCAACAGTTTATCCTTTTTACTTCAGATAACATTAAGTCCAACCAAAAGAAAAAAATCATACAATCACAGAATGGTTTGGGTTGTAAGGGACCATCAAAGACAATCTAGTTCAACTCTACTGCCATTGGCAGGGATGTCTCTCACTAGATCTAGACTTAAAGTCCTAGCCAGCTTGATTCTGAACACTTCAAATGTTTGGGATGTTGTGGTATCTATAACTCTTCTTCCACCATCTCACCACTGCCATTGCAAAACTAGAAAATGAGCACACAACACCACACAGTTTTAGGTCTATAACAAATGGTCCTTGCCCTGTCACTACAGACATTGGTGGAAAGTCTTTATCTTTCTGATAAGCCTCCTTTAGATTTTGAATGATGTGTGATGCAATCTATTTTTTTTTCCAAGTTAACACAAGAAATGGAAAGATAACCATATTGAAGACTTAGTTTGCACCTCATAAAACCCAAGTAAAATGAGAAATTATCTCCTTAGACATCTTTTCTGCCCACACTGAGATGCCTTCATTAGAACTTTGAGTTCACAATTATGAAGAAGCTTGTCTCTCTTTAATAGGGTCCTTCACAGAACCAGTCTCTCTGAAGCAGTATAAAACACCTTAAGAATCTATGTCAAATCTAGTGGACTGCCTAAAGAAGACATCTCATTTGAGTGATACCACTTTTGTTTGAACAGCCAAAAGTAGATACCTTAAGCACCCTGCAAAAACCTCCTTGTTGGACACCGAAGCATCCTGTGATTTTGAAGAGCGCCGTTCATCAATATTGTATCCAAAGAAACAAGAAGCTTCTTATTAAGATCATCTCACTCCCTGCAGCATCAATGATGTTCTGAATATAATTGAAGAATTGGAAAGAAAAACTTTCAAATTGGGGTTTTGGTATCTCCCACTACCACCACCAGAAGAACAGGATACAATTTGCTCCATGAAATGCACGCTCTTTATCCTTCGACACCAAATTATGCCTTTCCAGTTATTAGCCCTTAGAAGAGTGTTTTGCATAATAATGTTCAGAAGAGTAACAAGCAAAGTTTATGTTCTGTATTAGCCAGCAATGACTGTACTTCTGCAGTTCAAGATTTACCCATTGCTGAAGCACTCCATAAATATTATTAAGTCCTCACTATTCTCCTCTAGCTTACCAAGCATTACCAGCAATATCATCCTAATCACTGGCACATGCCACCCCACCACTGGGTCAGGAAAATTATTAAGTAAAAAGCCCTTGAAGCTACAATTAAAGTCTTCGGTGAAAATGGAATAGATACTTCACTGTTCGGATGATCAAGTGCACAATACCTGTCACCAAACTAAATGAATAATAAAATGAATGCCCTGCTAAAGACAAAGCTTATAATGCAATGCTTTTGTTTACTGTGTCTTCTTACTATTATGGTTTCTATAGAAACAGGAGAGAATTAGAAAGTTTTAGCACCAGGCAACAAATCTGAATCATACATTTAAAAGAATCATTATCTAGTGCAAAACAAAATATATTAGCCATACGTATAGACAAGTATATTAAACAGATCACTAGTCTTAACGCAGAGGTGCTCATGACTGTTCATCATCTCTATGTCTTCATGACATCAAAAAAAGGACTCATTTTAGCACACATCAGCAACAGCCCATGATGGTCCTTCCACTCTAGGCTTTTCAATTTCAAATCAAACTGCCCTCCAACCAAGCCAGGAAGTGAAAAGTACTGAAGCATTTTCAAAATATATTTCCCTTTCTCTGAAGCTTATGCGGTATCTTATCCCTTACATTTATAATCACCTTCAGCTTAACCATGATGTAATTTCTCATGCCTTGTGGGCCGATTTCTGTGACTCAGTTATTCCAAATATATTTGTGAAGGTGATTCATGAATTGAACTTCTGTCAGCTGACGCTTCCAGCATTGTTCTGCCCATCTTCAGTACAGAGGCTCCAGGCTCACAAGAAGTTTTAATGCTACCATATAGAGGTTTAGTCCTCCACATATAAAGTACATTCAAGAAGCCATTATATAAGTCAAGAAAGACTGCAAATGCCCTCATGGCTTTTTGTCATGACATCACTATTCCTCGGCAAGTTTAGATTTCCTATATATACCCCACTGAAAAAAACTTCAGATGATTCATCCACAGGGCTTGCTGTCAGATGAGCACAGCTGTGAGTTATCCTTCTCTCAGTTTCTCTGGTAATGTGCTCTCACCCCTTGCTTCTTTTTAAGCTTCTGCTTAAAAGCTGTGTCCAGATGATACCTGGGGGACCTTGGGACAGCAACCTTTGTCAGCTACAAACTCACACTTCCTCACTTAAGCATTGAGCCAAGTCTAGCAAACTAATGTTTTAAATAATCTACAATGCAAATAAGTGACAACACACATCAATATTTTTAAAATTACTTTTATGAGGTATCCCTTTTATGAGATATCACCTTTCTTTATGGTGAAACACTTTCACCTTCCCTGCCTCAGCGATCTTTGCCCCAAGAAGGACAAATTAACAGGACTGTTTTCACTATTATTCTTCTCTGCTCTTCTCTGCTTAGCAACTTCACTTCCCTCAGGTGGCAACTTGAGTGAGGCTCTCCTAGAGATCCAGCTGGCATCTTACCCAATGCAGAGTCACATCAAGACAACTAGATCACATGTGTGGAAGAATTTGCTATAGTTTAATCATAAGTTGAGAATATGCAGCAATAAGTACGACTAACAGCTCTGGGGATGGTACACATTACTGGTGCAGAAGATAGGAGACAAGCCGTTCAATTATAGCCTGTTGTGCATGATTGTAGACATTAGCAGCTGTCATAGTGCTTATTATAGTATCCCAAAAGACAGGAAAAACACATCACACAGCATTACTACAAATAAAATAATTCTAGCACCAAAAACAGGAGAACATTTTAAGCATAGCAAATACCACTGTAGTTTATCTTTAAATGGCAAGTATGAATAACTTCATTGTTTTGATAACAAAATGCATGTTTTTTGATAACAAAAATACACTCCCACCAGGTAATACAAGAAGAAAAACAAAGGACAGGGAAAACTGTACATTAATAAAGGAAGATGAAAGAAAAAAGGGATGTCTGGAAGAAGTCTCTGCCTGTACATCAGTGGAAGTGGGTTGTCCCCGTCTGGGAAATGTACAGCAGTAAGACAAGAACGCTCTCATGGTTTTAATCATGAAGAAGCTTATATACTACATCTTTTAAAACCTGTTATTCAGTCTTACAGAGTTAACTAAAAGTCAAAAACATGTGACAAACCACTCCAAATAAAGCAGCAAGACATAGAGCAGACAAATACTGTTTGAGTGCCTTATGAAAACAGAGCATCTCAAATGCAGAACCCAATTTCCCAAACTCCTCTGGTAAAAAAAGGGTGGTGGAGTAGAAAAGGGGTGGCAAAGAACAAAACAAAGCAAATGAGTTTCTTGAAATAGTGAATGAATTCTAGTCTTTGTTTTTTCCCAACTGATAGTATTTTAGCAAGAAAATTTTTAGGACAAAATTCCTAATCACAGCATCGCCCTAAAAATGTGTTTTAGTCTTCATTACCTCACAAAACTTCCACAAATTGGAGATTATGATACAACTGAAGTGAATCTGGAAGAAAGGACTGACAGTTGCTTCCAATGTCGTTTCCACTAATTATTACCCTCTGGACTGAATGTCTACCCAGGTAACAGATGAATGTATTTTTAGGACCTTTAAAAAGTGATGAAATAGTTTCTTTGAGTGCACATCAGATAACTTAAATCATAATGAAGTATCAGTGCAGACTACTGTACCCATGTAAAATCAATGGCTCCTCCAGCAGTACAGCTAAATTCCTCTGAGATCTATGCAAAATCCCTGTGCTCTTCCCCACTAGCTGGTACTTGTTTTAGAAAACATTATGAACATCTTACCTTACTCACTGTAGAAATTGCTCTGCTTATTTGCACGCTTTTTAACTCTTCCCCCACACTGCTCTCTGCTGTCTGTTTTGGCAACAGACTTAAACTGTTTTTCTGCAAGTGCCTGTGTATAGGACACACATGTACATGCTCCCTTACCCCACAATTTATATACCACCTAAGCAACCCCTTCACAGATAGATGAAAACATTAAAAATGAAAAATCCCAAAATCTGGCCTATAGAAATTGGTCATTCTACTTTGATGCCTTTGTTTAGCAATACTTAGGCACATTACTGACAAGGCCAGTAAATATCACTAACTGCAGTACTGCTGCTGCTGATGTACACTCAACTCTTTCCTCAGTAACTAAGCTGCACTCATTGGGAACCCTTCACAAAATATTTCAGAACTAAAGGTCAAGTAAGCTTTTATTTCTTGAGAGGATTTCCTTCCTACATACCTTCAGCCACCAGGTCTTATAATGTTAGACAAAGAGGCTGTTAACACACACGCACTTGCCTACATTTCTGCCTCTA
This sequence comes from Turnix velox, assembly GCA_013400935.1. Lineage (NCBI taxonomy): Eukaryota > Metazoa > Chordata > Aves > Charadriiformes > Turnicidae > Turnix > Turnix velox. The sequence goes on along the minus strand of VZTY01028656.1, from coordinate 15,458 downwards.
GAATTAAGCTTCTTGAGCTGAATGAAATGAAGGCTTTCTCCAATCCCTGTTCCCCCCCTTCACGTAAGAGGGTAAGACTCTTGTGAAAACACTGTTTTGCAGCTAATGGATTATATCCAGTCCTAAGAGCACAGGGACTAGTCAACACTCACCTTTCAGGGGAGTATGTCTTACTCATCTTGGAACATGTAACATGATATCTAAACATCAGTGAAATGTCTTTTTCAGGTTTTTTTGTTTGTACAACAATATGGCTTTGGATGAAGCACAATCATGACTTCTCTGAACAGAAATAAGAGAAAAATGTCTCTTGAAAGGAGCTAGTTGTAATACAGGACCTTGAACTCCAAAAGACTATAGCATGCCAGTAGACAGCCTGGACACTTTGCAAAGACCAAAGCACTAGGACAATGTGATGTGACACTGCTTTTTAGCCCACAAGCAGAATGGTGCCAAGTCCTGCACCATCTGGCACCTTGAAACAGTTTTATGCTCACAGACGTCCACAGTCTCCTTGCCTAATGTGTTAATTAACTATATATCAGGAATGTCTTGATACTGAAGTCTGAAAACCTATTGATCTTGGGAAAAGAGCGATACCTTTGAAGGTTGCCTACTCCAAACTGCATATGGTTTTGCATCCCATAGAGACAAGATCTTTAAGCTGGTCAGTCCTTGATACAAATCCCAAAAGACAAGGTAGTTTTCTGGCAAAAGGAGGACTAAAGGAGTCTAGTTCCTTATTCTAGCTAGATATGTAGAAGCATTAAAGAACTCTAAAAATACTCTAAGAATGTAAACTAACTTTAAAAGATAAGAGGAAACATGCAGGTTGTAGAAGAAATTAACATCCCTGCAAACTACCTGCTTTTGAGAACCAGCTGTCCAGATTCTAAATCTCTGGGAGAAATGGAACCAGTGTCCTACTCCTACTGAAGAGCTGACAAAAGCTAGAGAAAAACAGAGGTGAAAAACAAGGTTTGACCTTGTAGGCCACGGTGAGGAGAAGAGTATCAGGAAATCATGAAGTGAAAACTGACCACTCAGGAATATTAGAATAAAAGATGTTGGTATTTTTACTCAAACTTCCTGGGTTTTAACTATTTTAATTATATTCATTCTTACCAGATCACCTCCCTAGAACTGAACTAGTACTTAACTAAACAAGTACTAAACAAGTTACTAAGAAACACACAAATGAAGAAAAGCCTCATTTTTCAAGCCCATATGCAGTGTTAACTAACTCAACCAAGTCTTCTGGAAAAAGAGAGGTAATGTAAAAATTGAGAAATGAGACATTAACTAATCAAAGTTCATGCCACATTTAGAGAACCATCACTTGTCATCATTCCAAAGTTCCCTTCTGACCTCTGCCATACTGTGATTCTGTAATTCGTTAGGTGATATACACATTGTTTTGCGTTCAGTTCAGAGCACTCAAATTAGATCTCCTCCAAACTGGATGTTTTACTCCCTGAGGCTGATATGAAAGTATTCAATTAATTACTGTCAACATTTTTCACAGAAACTCTGTCACAGCTTATCACCTCCATCATTGCATACTGCCTCACATCATATGATCAGTTTATCCCTACAGTCCAGTTCAGTTCTCCCTTCCCCATCCATGACTGGTAACCCTGTACATCAACAGAGTTGCAGTAAGAGCCCATACCATCTCTGATAACAGGTTTTCTTTATTTTTTATTTTGCAAAAGTTGGTGTGATATGCTGGGCCAACTCAAAGATGAACAACCTTGATACCAAGGAATGGGAACTAGAAGATTAAAAAAAACACTTTATCTTCCCCCATCTAATTCCCATTTCCATGGAAACCTGACTGGAAAATACCAGCAGGCAGCTTGAAGCTGAACATCTGAATGAGAACTCTCATGTTGAACTCAGCAAGCAGACAGCAGGTGAAGACTGCAGGAACTGTCTAAAAAAAAATAACAAAAAACAATCTATAGCTACATGGTCCAAAAAGGAGGATACAGAGCCAGAGTGAATATTCTTGCATTGTACCACCTGATAATCTGACTCTTCTAAAAAGCATACAAATAAAAATTTCATCATCTCAATGGCATTAGACAAAAATTGATCACAATTAAGTACTCAAAAAAGGCTCAGATGGAAAAGGATATGCTAGTGAATATGCCAAGTTATTTTTGTAACAGGAATGGCTTCCCAACATCATCCTGTAATTTCTTCTGTGAAATCAAACTGTCTGCTTTTATATTTCATACATATGCACTCTGTGCCCCAGCATTTGGCTTTTACATTGCACCACAAAAAAAATATCTGGCACTTAGCAATATACTGGCTAGTCATAAAACACATTGGTTTTGAGCACTAAAGAAACACAGTTGTAGATATAGTTAAAAAAAAAAAAAGTTATTTTCTTTATCCAATTTAGTAAAGTTTAATGCAGCAATTCTTTTTAATACCATCTTAGATTATTCTCCTGTTCCATATTTGCACTTCAAGCAACAGGAAGAAAAGAAAACAAGCAAAAGACAAAACATTATTGTCTTGGGCTATACTTTGTCCAGTGAAGAGGTTAGTTATTAAGCTCCACCTTTTATATCTAAAGCAATTACCACTCTCTCAAGCAGATATTATTCATTCTTCGCAGAGACCAGAATATTGGTCATACTTTTTTTTTTTTCCCATGCACTTTTTGCCAATGCACTGGACAAGAGAAAATGATTATAATGAAGAATTTAATGTCTTCTGCGAGCTCAGTATAATCACACAAGAGGTGATGTGAAAACAGGTGATAAAGAAGCTTCAGACAGCATAAGTATTTTTTTCTTTTTTAAAGAGTATTGTTCAAAAAGTTTAAAAGAGCTATTTATCAGAATCAAATCAGACAAATGTTCTTTACTGTATCTAGGTTCTTCACTATTGGAGAGAAGCACCAGAGAACAAATCGAACCAAGGAGCCATTAGTATTGATTTTCTCCTTCCTTTGCAATCTTCAGTGGAAGAAAGGAGCACAAATTTGCAGTGCCCAACATATTAAATTCACAGCTATGACAGAAAAGGGTAGCACAGAAGCTGTTCATGCCATTTCCTAGCATGACCGTAAACTAATAATTGGGTATCATGAGCACACAAGAGCAGCACACAAAGCATACATATCAGCATCCCCGCAGCACAAGAATGTCCATTTAATAGCTCCATCAATGGTAAAAAACAGAGTGCCTTCTGCTAATGAGTCACATTGCTAACTCACATTTAACAACACCAAGTATATTTGTTGTCATCTTGAGGATCATTTACTATGCTACTCTGAGCTCTGGGGTAAACAAAAATCAAACATCAAATAATTCACTTCTCTGGTCTAAGACTGCTTAAACACACACAAAAAAACCCATAGCCTTTCAGATATATTTCCTCTTTTTAATTTTATGTTATTATCTATAGCTAAATAATTCACGTGTAGCAACTGAAGAGCTCCATTTCAAGCAAGATTGGAAATAAATATCTTTAAAATACATACATTGTAATAAAAATCAGCTCACGGAGAATGTTGGCTTCCGTTTTAAATCTGTGTTCTTACCTCTCAAATTTTATTTTAATTTTTTAGCATTTTTTAAAATGCTTAATGGCTAACTTCATTTTGAGGGTAGAAACCAAGAGTAGTGCTCATACTGTCTGGAAAAACTCTGTAAACCAGCATCAAACCAGCTAAGGAAGCAGGGGAAGGACATTTTCAGCATATAGCTAAGGTTTACAAGCACAATGAAATGAGAATTTTGACTCGGTTGAAGAGTTCTCATTGCTAAGAAGTATTTATGAAGAGAATTAGAGTTGGCTGCATATGTACACAGAGGGTGGTGAGAGTCCACCAGAAGGGGTGAGTTATAGCTCAAGAAAACAAGCAAGCTGCTCTCCACCTGGTAATTAGTACCTTCACACAGTTTTCCCTTATGATCTTATTAGTAAGACCTGTACAGAGAACATAACTGCTTTTCTCCCAATTAACTTTCTAACTGCTCATGCATCCCAGTTGTTACTGGCTGGTTAAGTTTGAGGAGACGGAAAGAAACTGAGAAGGGATATTAATACAGCTCTTCAACTCTTGTAGCATGTAAGAAGGAAGTGTGGAAGAAAGGAATGGGGTATGTGACAAAACCAGGTGCTGCATACCAGCTAACACAATAATGAACATAAATTCTACCAAAGCACAATATACAAACTTTTAGTTTAGTAATAAAAATATATTTATGATCAATGGAAAGGAACAAATAACACTTAAAGGAAACATCACCGTCTATTAGAAAAGCTTAATGCAAGCAAATTGCAGGACTCTTATTTAGATAGGTTTTTGTAAGCATTTCAAATGTTTGAGGAACGTATCATTTTTTTAACCTTTGGGAAGCCTAATCATGCTAAATACATTTGTTCTTCAAAACTGCATTGCTGTGAACAGCCGAATTATTTTTTTATCCTCTTCTGAAAGGCTCTTCAGGAGATGTTTTATAGCCAAGTTACAAGCACTGAAAATAAAAGCTCATGCTAGAAGTATTAATGCAGCATCATAAGGGAAAGACAATCAATGCTCCTATCCACCTATCTTGCCATGCCCAGCTCTCTTCTCCAGTTTACAAATAAAACACATCAATACTGACAAAGGGACAGTGAAGGATGTGCAGTTTTCCAGGGTATGGGCAATTCAGGTCCATACTACTTAGGTCCAGGGATTGGGTTGCTTGGACACTCGAAGGGAGGTGACCTGTGCATCTCTATGGCCTCCTTCCTAAAGGGCATCACAGCCACTGTGATGATCAATGGCTCGGTGGCAAACATGGGTACCATGGTTCGCTACAAGGACATCACCATTCCACCCCTTGGTGCCAATTTGAAACGTGTCAAGAAGGACAAGTCTGGGGTTGCAGATATTTCAGATGTGCTGAACAACCCACTGGAAGGGCCTGACCACCAAAGCTTTATCCCCCTGGGGAAGGCCGAGTGTCGCTTCTTGTTCATCGTTGGAAAGGACAATCGCAACTGGAAAAGTGAATTCTTTGCAGTGGAGGGAAGCAAACGCTTGCAAGCTCACGGGAAAGAAAAGCCTGAAATAGTCTCTTATCCTGGAGCAGGGCACTACATTGAACCCCCCTTTTTCCCCATGTGTGCTGCCTCCACGCACCTCCTGGTTGGGTATCCTGTGGTGTGTGGGGGGGGAGCCCAAGGCACCCTGGGAGGCTCAGGTGGATGCTTGGCAGCGGATCCAAGCTTTCTTCCACAAATATCTTTCAGGAACAGCCAGTAGGCTATGATTTGAGTTGAACACAGATGAAGTTGTTGATATTTCAAGTTTGTTCTGTTAAATAGCTTTGAATGAGAAGAATGTGGGACAATAAGCTGTTGAGGTTTTTTGGAGGGTGATAGTCAGCAAGAGCAGAAGACTCTTATCCAGGCTGGACAAGGCACTGAGCAGCCTGATGTAGTGGGAGGGTTGGAACTTGATGATCTTTAAGGTCTCTTCCAACCCAAACTATTCTATGATTCTATAATTGCATGCATTCCATAGAATGGGGGTTAGGTCAGGTCAGGTCTGAAGAGGAGACAGAGGAGATCGTGGCCAGGCATCACTGGCTCCATCATTCCCAAGGGCTCATTTCTCTCTCTGGGACACAGGCCCTGTTCTAACATCAAAGAGGTTATTCATGGGGCACTCTTAAACAAGGAGCTCAAGACCTCTGAACTGGCCAGGACTGAACTGCTAGATGGATATAAGCTAGTGGGCAAAACCACTGCTGCCTCTCTTCTTTTCACCCATCCCCATTCCCTACAGTATTTATTTTCTTCTCTGACGGTTCTGGAGATCTCATTTTATGCTTCTTTCCCTCCTTCTCCCATACTTTTCTATACCACTCTCCTCATTAGTGGGAGTAACTCTTAAGACTGCACATTGCTAAATTCCTTCAAAAGCCAGCAGCTGAACACAGACAGCAACCTAAAGCTCACGATCAGGCCATTTCACTGGGCTCACTTAATGAGAAAGAAGCTGTATAAAATTATATATGATGTAAAAATTTGAATGCAAACACCCCATTCCACATTGACTCAAATTTAATGAATATCATCTTAGTTTGGACTACTCAATTCAGACTTAAACAAGCAAGAAAATGGTTCACTCTAATAGACTCAATGAATTAAATTCAAAAATTGAATTGTGGGAAAAATGGGGAACATGGAACATAGAACTCATTACTTTGCACCTGCTGAAAATTCTCAACAATATCATAGGTAAGCATAAAAATACTGGTTGTAGCAGTTGTACAGAACCAATGGAAGTGATAGTTATTTTTATACCTATGTGTGCAATTGTAATGTACTGAAACCTGGATTCCTCTTCAATACCATATTTTCTACCACAAGGCTCCTCCTTTCTCTTCCATCTTTAGATAAACAGTCAGTCTTAATGCCATCTCCAAGCTATCACTTCAGGAAACACTAATATCTACTCGGTACACTTCTGTCCAAGCCAAGAAGAGTGAATCAGGATCAAATTCTTACATTAGAAATAAATTTCTTAAAAATATGAACACAGGATATTAGCAGAGGAGCACAGGGACTGGGCTGTTCACTAATTACAAACTTTCACATTCTTGCTGTGTTATTAATTGTCTTACTATAGCATACTGCTCCCATGTTCACAGATGAAAATGGAAGGGATATTTTAACACTCATTTCAGTAGCTGAAGGGAACCACATGTCACATGTCACACTGCAGTTCAGCAGTTGTGAAGTTTCCTATGCAACCACCCTTAGTGCAAACTCTGCCTGAAATACAAGCAATAGCAAGCCAAATAACAAACTGATTTATTTCAGTGGTAGCTAATGGCAGAAGGAAGAATGAAGCCTTAAGAGCTACAAGCACCACTAGTGACAGTCTTTCTACCTACTCCTTGATTCTACATCTCTAGTTTCTGACAAATAGGCATAAAGCAAGAATTTATCTGCAGTCAGAACCAAATAAAAGACTTGCTGCTTAACACCTTTGCTAACCTGACATCCAGATGCAGTACCCAGTCTTAAATCCCTTATTTGCTTAAATTCTAACTCTGCAATTAAAAGGAGATGCTTTCAGAAGTTCATACAAACACCCTAATAAGGAAAATCTGATACAATATTATAGAGACCTGTTTCCACAATTGCACTAGCTCCAGAAAGCTAAGAGAATACACGAAATATTCATATGACAGCAGATCACATCAACAAACAACTGAAGTTGGTAATTGCTAGAAGGTAACTTCGGTGATGGTAAGCAGCAAACAAGATTTTTCTCTATGATCTCATTTGTGTTTACATCTCTCCCAACTATGTTACAATATTAACTCATTAGAAAAAAAGTTTACCTGTGTTCCTGTCAGGTAAAATACAGCAATGCTTCTGCAGTATGCCAGGCAGAACCTGTTGCAACAAACAAAGAGACATTAGTGTAGATATACATTTTAACACCACACAAAGAAGAACCAATGATTGCCAGAGTGTGGACCTGATCAAGCTTTGGGCTCTCCTACTGCATACAATTTAGCTATCACGTAATGCAAATGCAAACCCTACTCATTAGAAACAGGACACAGAGAAGAATCTTATCAAGTTGCTTGCTACCTGCCTTTAGTTTCACCCTCTCCAATAAACTACAATATTAGAAAGTCAAGTAAAAGAATATAACATTGTAATCGAACAATCAGCTTAGAAAGCACACTACCAACCAATGCTGGTGCTATTCCTGATTTTGCACACATGGCTGAGGGGTTATAAGGTCTAGCTTTGCATAACTCAGTCAGCATTAAACTCCAAAATACACTGTTTTATTTCCCCAGTATAGCAGAAAACACAAAAGCTCCAAATAGGAACAGAGAAAATCCTGAGCTTGTGGCTCACCGCATCCACCATACTAAGATTATGTTGGCAGCCAGTGAGAATCAGTACTAAAGATCTCACCACCCCTGGCCCTTTTGTACTGGCAGGAGCTCACCCTTCGCACAGATTTGTCAATTCAAATCACCTTTTCTGCTGCAAACAGCTGTGGTGCTCCTACCAGCAGCAACAGGCAATTGAAGCACCCAAACCCTTATTTAATTTGACTTTTAAATCTATAAATTGCACCCTCTACAATGCCATCAATATTGGTAAAGCTGCAGCTTAAAAGTTTAATGGCTTTTCCTTTGCTCTGAGAAAAAGCCAAGTAAAAATCATTCTCTGAGATGGCTTCATTAAATTTTCTCTTAGAGGTCAATGTGCACTCTTTAAAATCTGAAAATTTCTAATAATATCTATCTAGTTTCTAAAGACAGGAAGCCATCACAATAGCTGTTGGGTAGTGCTGGACTTCTGGCTTCTTAGAAGATCCCAAGCACCACCACAGCTTGCAATAAGTTATAGAAATTGAGGATGAAAAATACCCTAGGGACTAGAGACAATTTTACTTTGCACAAAGACCACACTTGCTCTTTGGTCAAGGCTAACAGCTGGGGATGGGACCAGTAAGAATCAGACATGAACTGTCCCTGAAGCTGCACACTTTTCCAATACATGCTTCTGTAACTCCAGAGGAAGGAACAGTCCAGTTTGCTTGCCCTCCAACACAACAAATTAAAGTCTTCAGAAAGCACCTATGTAGAGGCAGGGCTATTGCAAAATCTTGCTTTTATTGCTGTTGTAAGCTGAAAAGTCAGTCTGTGCTCAGAAAGTTGCACTGGACAAAAAGCAGCAGTGACATCTGTCAGAACCAAGAACAATTCCTCACTCAACTCCTCTAAACTCTATGGAAGGCCAAACATTTAAATGCAAGCTCTTTAAAAAAAATTAAAATTACTTATTCTCACATAATCTTAAAATCAAGATTGTGGATGAGAGGCAAAACAAATTTGGTTTAAGCAGCAGGCATTAGGCACATTAGACTCCTAGAGATAAGTCTCACAGATCCTTCCAACAGCTTATCCAGGAGTTGCTTTGAAGACAATACAATTTATGGTCACATTTACGGCTTTACTGCAATACTATCCATTTATCTTGTAAATACACTTGACTTATACTGGTCTTTTACTTCACTCTGCTGCAAGCTCATTTAGGGAGCTCCCGCCACCCTGCAGCTGAAGTGCTCAACCAGAAGGCTCTTTGTCTACAGAAACTCCTTCACCAGGACTGTATCAGCTACATACCATCCTTTCTCGTCTCTTTTTCTACACAAAACCATTCAATAAGTAAATGTCTGCTTTAAGTAAAAATCCTTCTCCCTTGAAGTGGTCTCAAAACTAGCTGGTTCACTTCAGGGAAAATTATTTGAGACAACAAAGTAGGACTTGAACCAAAGTATCAGCTTGCTCTAACCTGATTCAGAGGAAGCAAGCAGTTTGCATTTTAAGAATCAATCGCATGAAAAACAATCCTCTGAAAACCACACTCATGATTCCACAGCATTTTCTAAACTTCAAAATAAAAAAAAAAAAATCCAGTTATTCTTAGAAGTACATAAGAACTACAAACTACAGCATTTGCTTTATTGCCATAGATATAAATAACAGCACAATCTTAAAGGCATCAAAAGCATAAAAATTAGAAGCAGAGAACAAAGAATTCCTACAATGAACAGACAGTCTTTCAAAGCAGTGTAACAGAAAGGCTGAATTTTTTTTAACAAACTGTCTTACTCAGACATAAAGTAACATTTAGTTCCTAGTGAATCTGTCACATTTTCTTTCCCACATTCACAAACCATGAAGAAGCATTATGAATTTATTATGAGCACACAGTTAATAAAATTCAGAATGAAATTAAAAGAAGAGACAGAAAAATCAGGTCTGGAGCAGCAAGATGATTTCAATGAAAAAAAAACCTCTAAATCTCTATAACATGATTTTTTCCTTCCTGTTAGATTGGATACAGGTAGGAGAGTAGTGATACTGAAAAGCCCAAGCTAGAAAAACATTTGTTTGTCCTTTCCCTTTACCCTTTTAAGCACTACATAGGCAAACAGCATGGCACAGGCCAAAACAAAGCTTCCCTCTCCCAACCCTTTAATGTGTTTACTCTGCACGAAGCCAGTCTCTGGCTGGTAGGAGTTTGATATCAACCTCCCACTTACTTATCTACAGCATACAGATTTTTACACTGTACCCATCTCCATGGCACCCAAAAATCTCTTCACACTGCTCTCCTCCCACTTTCTCCCCACTCTGTTCCTTTCCTCCCTAGAGAAAATGACAGGAGAATTCCTCAGCAGAACTGTCACTTTTCCCTCTACTTGTCACTCCTTTTCCCTACTGCTATCCCTTCATTCATTTACATTCTGTAATCCCCAGTTTATTCCTCAAAATGCCTCATGCCTCAGAGTTGTTTTTTTTTATTTTAATGATATTCCCTAGGTTGTTTTTTTTTTTCTTGTGATTTGAAACTTATCTACACAGGCAACTTGAGCAAGAATCCTCACTCAGATCTGGAGTGGTTTCTGCTCTAGAAATCAAAATATGGAAGCAACTAGAGGGAGTCACATGCAAGGAAAAAGCCATGGAGAAAAGAGAATATTGTTTTAGAACATCTTTTTCCTCAGCAGAGGAGAAACAGGTTTCAATTATATTAAACTGATGATTTAACCTTTGGAGGTTTTGTAAGCTCTCAGCTGGGAGATAAGGCATTGCAATACTAAATTAAAACTGGATGCACAGATGCAGAAACAGTATAAATAATACAGCAGGTGGTTTGTCCTTAACCTGAAGGTGCAGTAGCCAAATTAGCTCTTGACCACAGTATGCAGTTAAGCAGTCACATGCAGAAGGAACAGAGCATTTTCCTGCAGTACCAAGCCAAAAGGTTCCTCGAATTCAGTGGAAAATTCTCATTAATATTGGTGGAAGTTGAACAACTTACAGTTGTTTTAACCTTGCTGTACAGCTTGGTGTACTTAGAGATACATAAACATATTGCTGCCATAATTACCATTCTTTTTTTTTTTTTTTATTTGGCTACATTTAATTGAGGTGTGTAGAAAGCTTCTCAAGCAGCACAGGGTAGTTACATAGCTTACAATTTAGGAAAGCTCACATTTTTGTATGTCTTCTTGGAAACATTCCTTCATTTTGTAAATACAGAGTCCTCTGAGTTTTCAGCATGAAATACTTTTTCAGTGCAGTTTAACAAAAACTAGAATTAATTCCTACAATATCATTCTAAGTTTGTAAAGTACTAACAACTAACACAATTAAAAAAAAAATCAGATTTAAATATGTATAGTGTCTTGCTTGTTTTTCAGTAAAAGGAAATATTGGGTGAAGGAAGATAAATCTCAGAAATATTCTGAAAACACTGTAACAGTGTGTATTATTTCAGATTGCATTCCACCTCAAATAATGGAAATTCTCTAAAACCCTTTCCATGACTGAAGGAAGTATTGACACCAACAACAGAAGCAATGTTTCACTACCAGTGTTTCAAGTAAAAGGGACAGGCACTATAGTGATGAGAAACATACTGACTACGTAATCTATTTTGTATATCAGAATTAAAACTACATAAGGGGAACCAACCATAGAAGAAAAGGTTTGGTGTTACAGATCCATGCATTGTCTGCCTTCATTACTCCTTTTACCCAGGTCACCATGCCAAGTTAAGCTAAAATGCAGGTTTTATCATTTGGTTTTGATAGTCCAGGTAAGAAAATATCATTATCACTGGGACACATTTCAGATTCGTTTTAGTAACAACCTGCATTACCGAGAACTAAATACTACAATTAACAAGTACTTACATAAATGAATCTCTTAGAAATTGTTATCTAAAGTATAATCCCTTCAAATAGCTTTCATAAGAATATAATATGCTGATTCAATAGAGTAACTAGGCAGCGAAAAAAAAACAAAACAAAACTCAGTGAAATCTGACAGTCAGCAGAACATCTAGCTCTAAAGTGGTCCAAAATAACACCTAAAGACAGTCTTTTCTCTGTTTCATAGTATAAGAAAAGAATCAGCAACAGCTACAAAACCTATTTCTTTCGGACATTCTCTTCAGTATTTAGACTCTTTGAGAACAACAAAAATTCCTTTACATCTTTCACTCTTCAGAAGAGGGCACTCCTTACAGACAGAAACAAGTCTTTGCTACAGGGATCCATATATTCATGGGCTCTGGGTCCAATTATCATAATTGACTGCACTTACAAGAGAATCCACAAATTATTTAAGATGCCTCTGACTAAGAACAGCATGATAAATATAAGTCTACAGGGAACACACATCTGTTTGTTGTTCAAATAATTGCACCATTGCACCACTGCCCAATCCTAGGCCTTCAAAAAGATGGAACGAACAATGTCAAAGTGCTCTGAATCTGAGAGATGATGATGTTGTTCTTCCCAGGGAAACACTGCTGGGAGGAGGAGAACAAGACTTAGTTGATGCACTGATGTCTTTTTCCAATAAAAATTAATAGGAGGATACACTTTAGGCCAATACCAATTGTATTTTCAACTTTCCTTTGTATGAAGTATTGTATTCCTGACCAAATAATCAGATGCATGGTCATTGTGCTGCACATAAAGTATCCAACATAAAAAAATACACTTGCTCTTGCAATTGGACACAAGAAACATGTTTAGTCTAAACCAGAAATCGCAAAGATTTTTTTTCTGCCCTTTATCACCAAGAGAAGCAGTAGCATCTCCTACCTAATGTCAATACCTAGGTATTAGATATCCTATCTCTGGTGTGCATCATGGGTCAGAAATAACTCCGGCAGACCACTAATATTTCAAAGATAGGTCGCAGTTCTTCAGGGGGACTCTGCAGGGGCAAAAGCACTCCCTCAGCTCAGACTGAAGGAGGAATGGTAAGAAAGAACCCCTGCAGGGGTTCTGACAAAGATCCCTGCAATGGTGAAGTCAGTTTCTTTCAGGGACTGGAAGATGACTGAGCCTGATCCACTGGTCACCCAGAGGAAGTAATTTGAGTATCTCCTTCTGTGGGGATCCATCTGCTGGCCAGACTGGCTGTCTCAGGAGTTTGCTGCTTCCAGTAGCCCAGCTCCTCCCCATCCTACAGCAACTGCAGAGTTCAGGAAGCCCCTGGGCTACACCCCTGGGCTGGCATCCCTCAAGGTCAAGAAATATGGATGTAGAAAGTCCACAGGGCTGGGTAGAATGTGCCCAGAAGACCCAAGGGTAATTACCTTGTGAGTCTGTGCTTCGTCATGGTCAATTTTATTATAGAATTATATAAAATGAAAATACATCAGCTTTCATGTTACAAATGATCCTTCCATCCTCCCTCAAATGTATTTGTAACAGACATTTCTGTTTCTACTAATGAATGTTAAGTTTGAATAATGAGCACATTTACATCCATATGCAAAACCCAAAAGCCTTATAAAAGCATAGACGCTTTAGGAATGAGCGAAAGACAGCTGCTCCCTCAGAAGTTACAAAGAAGTCACCTTAGGGCTGCAGTTGCTCAATGAATTTAAGAGTAACCTGTGGGAAATTATTTGGTGAAAGAAGCTGCCTAGGAAAAAAAATTTTGACTGAGTTGTTATGAATTATTTATCTTCAAGCATCTGATTTTGTTTTGATTAAGGAAAAAATTCTAGAGCTTGCTATTTATGTTGGAGCAGAACAAACATGATAATTTTCTTTCTTGAAATTATTATAATAATTGTTGCTTTTTTTTCTTTGCATTAATTTACTTTGATACAGAGATACTTCGATTTGTAACTTGCAATGCCTAGACTGTGAGGTCTCCTAGTTAGAGACCATGGTACTACAGCAACACAGATAAATTCGAGAAAGATAAAACTCTTCTACTGGGGAGAAAGACGTTGCTGTGATCCCGTGAGGTTCCACAATGCAACAGCAGCCCCATTTGTGCAGATAAAAGTGAGTCTAGAGGATTTCTACAGCAGATCCCAGTGAATGTTTTCAGATAGAGAATTCAAAACCCTCCAGCAAGTAGGTCCTGGCTACTTCCTCAAACTCATCAGTTCCCAGAATCAGTTAACAGACTGTCAGCACACACATGAACTGCAGATACTGTTCCTGCCATCCCTGCCACAGAGATTTCTTGTGTCCTCCACTATTTCTCATAGCTCCCCTCACAAGTCATCTTGGATCCCACATGCCAAGCTGCTCTCTCTGCACTGCTCAGGGCTGAATCCCCACTGGGCAGATTACATGGGGACTACATGCAGCCCTCCTGACAGCTTCCAGAGAGCATAGCAAACTCAGTACTGGAGAAATGGAGATGCCTGGTCATTGGAGAGAGGGCAGGACCTGGTAGCACCAATGTGTACCATGCCCCTGGTGCTTCATTGGGCAGTACTTAATTCTTCAAAGGTTTTGTTGGAGAGGAGGTGAGATGTCTGCTTGCTTCCATTTCACCCACACACTTCTGTACAAAGCCAGTATCCTGGTTTGAGGTAAAATAGGATAAATTTTCTAGCTTGTAACTTCACTTGTCAGCTAGGCCTCTTCTTTCTGACTAAACTCTGAAATTAACTGCACAATGCTCAGAAAGTGTTTGCTCCCAAACTGCCAAGACCTGATTATACCAGGGAATGGTATGCAAGAAGCTCTTATTTTCATTATTCACCATGGTGATCAAGGTCAGAAAGTTCGGGGGGGCTGGAAGCAGAAAGACATAGAGAAGTCCCACCTGCAAGTAGGAGCGGACAGGGCAGGTGACCCAAAATTGGCCAACAGGAGTATTCCATCCCATCTGCCCCATGCTCAGTATAAAAACTGAGGGATCAAAGGGTCAACCCCTTCTTCTTTTTCTTCTTCTCTCTTTCTTCAATGTCCAACATCTAGGAAAGACTCTGCCTTTGACCTCCATCCGAGCACTCCTGAATCCAGATCCAGCATCCAGCTCCTGACTGAACTCGCCCCAACCTGGGACTCTCCCTGCATCTGCTGGGGATGTAATCATCAGCCCGAGATCTTGATATGGTTTTGTATACATTGTATACCTTTTTATCTTTTCCTTTTAATTTTATCTATTATTTCATTATGTATTAAAGTAGTTTGGAATTCTTCTAAACTCACAAATCTCCTCATTCCTTCCTCTCCTCTCTTCTGAGAGAGGAGGGGGGGCCATCTGTCTTTTGTGGTGGGCCTTTTTGGCCCTAAACCAGGACAGCCAGCCATGTTTTGGTTCTTTGGTTTTAGTCTAGGAAGATCTTGTGGAATATGATTTTATTGTGGCTTCTCAGAAGAAGTCCATTTGATGCACAATGTCAATAAATTATGTGATTCAGAAGCAAAGATTATTCAAACAGGTAAATGTCAGGGAATTACAAGTGTTATTTCTCCTAGCTGCTCCGGAATTCCATTTAAGATATACTTGTGAAGCACAGGGATATTAAAGATTTTTATGCCCATATTTACACTGCAGAAACAGATCCATTAAACAAGTAAAACAGAGTAGTAGTCCTTCACTGCTGTCCTGGTTTGA
>VZTY01028655.1:232969-248267 GCA_013400935.1 Turnix velox | reverse complement strand
TTCTATGTTTCTACATCAATCTGTATTTTCTTTCCCAGCAGCAGTTACTTCTGCTCTCTATTGCCACAGCCCTGTTCTGACATTCACCTGTGGTGAGTAAAGGGCTGAGGCATCAGTTCAGAGAGGCATCCTGTGGAATCAGGAGGTGTCATAAAATTACTGTGACTTGGAATGTTTTGGAATGTTTGCATGATTTGTTTGTGGCATTGCCACAGTTGTGGGAAATCCTGTGGTCAGGTTTTCTACCTGGCTAATACAAAACGTGTCCTGCTGAGCAGTCCCTCTGCCTTGCACCCTGCAGTCTCCTCCACCATGTCTCCTTGGGGATGGGGGGGTCTTTGTAAATCCTAGCCATTCAAATCCACAGCCCACAAAGTAACCTCATCAGGTGACTGCAGGTGGATAGGTTTATATTGGGACTTGCTTCCCCTTTCAGTTTTACTGGTTTTCTTCAGCAATTATTAGGGCTCAACTGAGCTTTTCTGGCTTCCCCTCATGCTTCTGAAGTTCTTTTGTTCCCACAGTGGAAGCAGAGCTGTGAGGATCCCAGGCTTTCAAATGAAATAATTTTATATCCCTGAAATTCTTGGTCTGGGCTTAAAGTTCAACTCAGTGCTGGCCGTTTGCTCCACACAAATTAGCTAAAAAGGACAGAGGGCAAAGCTGGTATCTTCTGAAGTTGGAATCTCTTTATATTGGCTGTTTCTTTTTCTTCAGATCAAAACAGACTCCCAATCTCATAGTGTCAGCATACACTTGTCACACATCCCAGGCTGGCCCAGAGGGAGAGCACAAGCCAGCACCTGTTATGAAAAGATCCAGCAATGGATAAGCCCAAAGACACTCTAAGGGATTTAAGGGGATAATTTTTAGACTAAGGTCTACCTGGGAAAAAAAAATAAATAAAAAGCCTCCCCAGATGTAGACTCCTGACTACAGGGGAAAAAAGCAGCATCTGATTTACTGTCAAGTGATCTGCCACACTGCTCTGCCATCATCATCTCTGTGGCTGCCCATTAGGTACAACAAGCCCCACGGCGCCAGATGAGATCTTCTCACCGTTTCCTGGAGCACCGTTTCACTGGCTACTATAGAAAAGTCACTCTTGCTGCAAATCCTACTAATTTTTCTTCTAAATTAGGCTGAACATAATGTACAGAGCTCCCTGCAGTGAAGAAAGCACTGACAGTGACAGCCTCTGATGCTCTGCAATGTTCAAGGCTTCAGGAGTTGCTACTAACCATCAGTATCAGGCACGAATAATCCTGCTCTAAGCTCTGCCACGGTGTAACAAGCCTTTCCTGGGTGCATGCAAGCAGCACAGATGTCTGGCATCAAAATCTGCTTCAGAGCATCCACATGAATGCATTTAAGAGAATGAACTGCATTCAACTGAGTCTGAATTCATCCTCCCAGACTGAGATTTTAAAGAAGGGCTTCGAGTGATTGTGTAAGATGTAATCCTGGGGGATAAGAAGTTTATTATCTGCCAGCTAATCAGATTGATTTGCATCATTCTGATGCCACCAGAGAGTTAGGGCACAGATAACAGCATACTCCACATCTTTATCACACTCCAGCTCCTCCCAACTTGCTCATTTTGGCCTTTCTTTCAAACTAAGCATGGGAACAACCATGAGGTCAACTGCTTGCAGGAAGAAAGAATCCCTCTACTCTGGTTTTCACTTTAATTTCTGGGATTATAAAATTTTGCCTGCATCATAGGCTTCTGTTGTGACAGTGGCCAGGTTGCAGGACCACTGTGTCTCTGTTTCTTCCCCTAGAAAGGATGCAGCACTTCTTCCTCTCTTCCATGCCTTCTGCGGGCTAGAGCCCAGGGGACCTTGTTACTCTCTGAAGCCTCCCAATATCTGCAGTGGAGATGAACAGTCTAAGCAAGGGCTGCAACAGGACCCAGCTCTGGTGAGGTTCCAGCCCTACCAGGAACATCTGCAGCCTCTGGCAGGGTGCTGGGTGACTTTTTCTGCCTCTGCCTTGGCCATGCTCTTCTGTTTCTGGCAACTCACAAACTAGACCAAGATGCACATTCCTTGTTTGTGTAGTGCCTTGGAAACATCCTATAATATTTCTTCAGGGCATCTTTGAATTGGCCTCAACAGGGCCAAGGAGCACATGCAATGGCAAGTTCAGTTTCACCTGCTACATGTGGAAGAGAAGGCACAGAATGGGGATAAAGGCTTCAGCAAAACTCGCTACATACCTAAAATTACTGGAGAAGTAGCAATTATAAACACTGATGAATTCTTGGGAGATTCTGCTGAAAAAAATGTTCACATTCCCCCCCCCTCACCATCAGAGTGTTCATATAACCTTACAGGCAATAGAGGAAAAGGATACAGTGTCTATAACCAGTTTGGGCTGTTTCTCCCTCTGGGAGATTTCAAGTGATTTGATTCAGCTTTCTAACATTGTTCAAGGTAGACTTCATCTCCCCTAGCACTCATCAAAGCTGCTAATAGGTACTTCAGAACTCATAAAGAGATGACCAAATCTTGGGCATTGGGGACTCAGGCTCATTTATCTTCCACAGGCAGAATCAGATCTGATTTTTTACACTGCCTGCTGGGTTGCTAATGCAGCACATGGTCCCTGGCTCTTCATGGAAGCTTCCCTTACAATAACATTCTGCTGTGAAAACACAAGGAAGGCAACACAAACTTCATATGGCTTCTGTGTTTAACTACACACAGATGGAGAAATGAGGGGGTGGAAGAAGAAAAAAGGCTTTACTTACTTAGAAGTTGGTTATTGGGAGTGAAGAAGAGAAGATGTGTGTGAGTATATACCCAAAAACAACACAAACTTTTCCATAAAAACCTCCAAATTTGTATAATTAGATATGGAAAAGCTGTTAAGCCCAAACCTCACACACATTCTGAAGACCTGGTGGTATCTCAGGTAAACATGGAGCAGGTGGAAAAATACTCAAGCATTCAGTTGTACTTGAGAGATGCTGATTCGAAAAGAGCTGTGATGCAGATTGACTGTGGTAGTTGCTGGATGCTGTAGGTGCAGGGATTCTCTGAATCCCAAGGCCATGCCCTGGTTCCACAGGCTGGGGCTATGAGTAAGCTAGGAGTAAGAATACAAGAGTCAGTCTAGCATTTTCCCTGCTGCTAGGAGTAATGGATGCAAATTGGGAGAGGGGAGATTTAGGCAGGATAGAAGAAAGAAGTTCTTTCCTGTGAGGTTGGTGAAACACTGGAAGAGATTGCCCAGAGAGGCTGTGGATACCTCCTCCCTGGAGGTGTTCAAGGCCAGGCTGGATGAGGCACTGAGCAACCTGGTCTAGTGGGAGGGGTCCCTGCCTATGGCAGAGGAGTTGGAACTAGATGATCTTTAAGTCCCTCCTAACCCAAACCATTCTATGATTCTATGGTCATAATCCATAGACAATGCTGTTTTCTTCTGAGGAGGAGCCATGGGGGTCAGATAATATCCTGTGTGGTTCCATGGTGCAGAGAGGAGTCCTTTCGCTGTTCCTAGAAAGCCAAAAGAGCATTTAGCTGCATTAAACCATATAATGAGAAGTCTAAAAATCAGACAACAAAGCTGATTCTTCATCAAAAGAGAAAGACAAGTCCCTTTGGAGGACAGGTCACTTTAAACTCAGTGCATGTGATGGGTGGTGGGTCATCCTCTGGGGACACATGTCTCCTTCCCCGGATGCCTGACACAGCCCAGCCTGTGGGGGCTGGCACAGATTGCTCAGGCTAGCTGAGATGGATTCCACCCTCCCTGTCAGGTCTTCAGTTCATTGTTTTTATTATGACTTGAATTGACATATTTCATTACATACGATCACCCTCTGCCCCGTCGTACATTCATCACACGTGTCAGTTCTGCTTTTCCAATCTGCTGCTTGATTAGCCTTTGTTAACAGAAATCCCCCCATGATGCACATGTAGCTGTGCACCTCTTACTCGGGTCTTGGAGGACACCATTGCAAAGACACTGCTGGGGCTTTTTTCCAGATAAAAATAGTCAGGGCCAGAGCAAAGCCCAAGGACATCAGAGAACCCAGCTCTGCTCCTAACCTGCGGCAGGGACATGGCTGAGCATCTTCTCCCTCACCCTCAGTGCCTGCAAATGCTCTCTCTGCTCTTTTTCTCTGGGGTTCAGCATCTCATCAGCCATCACCTCACTCTGTGTGTTTGTGCCTATTATAGAGACTGTCATTTTGGTGGAGGCCTTGAGGGGAAAAATCACTCTCAAGTTCCTGCTGGTGACAAAAGTAATGGCATAAGGGGGTAGTTGGCTGGAGGAATGACAAAATTAGAGAATGATTATACTATATCCCCTAGTATTGGGAAATATTATAGATGCCACACAGGCTCTTGCAATGGCAAGCTGAGCAAGGGCAGTCAGCAGAATCCATTTATGAAGAGTAGGTCATCCTCAGCAAATATGATTAACTCCTTGGAGCGGAGGTGACAATGAGAGCTGACAGGGCCGAAGCAGCAGACATAATAGACTTCGACTTCCACGAGGCTTTTTTTTTTTCCTCCTTTTTTTTTTTTTCTTTTTCCCCCATACAATACTGCATAAAAGTCTTAGGGTTAATAAGTCTGGCATTGATAGTGAAATTCTCAATTGGCTGCAAAAAAAGAATGAGTTGGTAACTGAGGTTAGACAAGTTGGAAAGTGGTGATAAATGGATACAGATGGGGTAATGGTGAGAGATGAGAAGTGGAGTCCACAGGGAGCAGAGGTGGGGGCTTGTTCATGCACCAGCAACCCAGAGGGAAGGGGGATGGGAAGTGAAGTGTGCCCATCTTCAGAGGACACGTAATGGGGAGAGGAGAGGAAGGGAGACCATGTGTGTAGAGAGGGAGGTAAAGATCAAGTGAATGACCACTCATGCCTATACTGGGCAAATTGTAGGAAGTACAAGAATGGCTCAGGATGTAAAAAAGTGGGGAAAGAACAGGTGGAATGATTTATTTAAATTGGGGATTAAGAGTAGGATGTGATATGGCAGCAGAAAACCACTCTGCAGTTAGAGGGGGATATGGGTTTCTGGGGGGAGGATGGAGCTGATATTGTGTTTCATAGTGAGTGGGGTTGTCTGCTGTTAAGCTTATTTGCACAGCAATCTATTAGTAGCAAAATTTAATTTCAAAATTTCTCTCTTTTATTCTATGAACAACTTATGCATTAACTGATGTATCCATGAACTGATCTACATTTAAATCCGTCTACCTATCACATAGCCTTCACCAGTTCAGTGGCTGGGAGTCTCCCTGTTCTAAGTGATTTCATCTTTGTATTCAGTTATTTTGCATGAAGGAACTATTACCTTAATATTACAATGATCAAAAAGCATAAAGACATTAAATCTATTTTTCAGCTGTCATAATTGTATCACAAATCCTGCAGTACTCTATGATTTCCTTTTCTGTTTGGGAAGATTAAGGAAGCTTCATGATAATTATTTTTATATTATGTCAGTATGGAAGCTTCACAGTCCAGATCTTTGAAAGACCTTTCAAACCAGCCAAATGAACATAGTTAGTGTAAGGTCTTTGTAATACTTCTGTTTTTTCACTGTGCAAACAGAAGGTTGCTTACATGAATGTTTGCAGAAAGCTGGTGTCACTGAGGCAAACACGTGGCCTCTCTTAGATAAATGCTTTTTGCAATATTTGACCAGCTGTACTGATTTTTCAGCTAGGAGTTGAAAAGTGACCTCTGATTTGACCTTAAGAGACAGGTTCTCCAGCCACAGGCTGCAGCAAACTTGGCTTCTCAACAGATTATGATGAGCTGACACACACCAAAGTCACAGATTTTATTGTAAAGACTCTTCTCTTGCTCTGAGAGCAAGAGCTGAACCTGAGATCTCTGAAAACGCAATCATTTAATCCTGGGTTCAGCCAAGCTTTCATCAAAAGTGAAAGCAAAACAGACTTGGCCATTGATAAAGTGAGTTGCTGAGTTATTTGTGCTGGTGATGGAGATTCTCCAAAGCTCAGAGATCTACCTCACTGCCCTTATCCACTCTGCTAATGAAAAAGCTCCCATCAGTTCCAGCAGAGTAGAGCTCAACACTGTTGAATTCCACCTTAGCACTTCTAACATGCAAATGACAGCAGATATGACATGTGGGTTCCTTAAACCCAGAGCTTAAGGTCTATCTGAAGATAAAAGCAACGAATGAAGTATTAGTCATATTAAAGTGAAAAGGATAAATGGAGAGTGAAGTAGCAAGGACCAGATTAGCATGCATAGAGCTGTGACTATTTTTTACTGCTGCAAACCTTTTCCTAGCTATAAATAACTATTAAAAATGCCCAACTCTCAACAAAATATTAAGAATCAAAATCCTTGATTTCAGCAAAGCACCTGAAGCCCACGACGAACATTCAGTTCACCACACTAACAGCACATGAGCACTTGCTCTGGCCATTTGCTCAACTGAGGTCAGAGTGATGGGCCAAGTGGCAATGCCTCCGTGGCACTCCTTGAGGTAGGGTGGGTGAAAACAATAACTATACTTCTTTGCTGCTTTCCTTGGACTTGTTTTCCTTAAAAGCAGAAGCCATTCCACCTGTTATGTCTAACTTATAATTACCCTTTGTCTAGTTTGGAGTTGTGTGTTTTAACTTCTCTTTTCTGCTCTTTTCACAGCAGTCTCCTCCTGTTTGTGATCTTGGTTATTTAAGAGGAAAGGAAGAAGATTTTTATCTTCTTTCACTGTACATTTGGAGGTGGAAAAAAAAAAATTTTAATGCTTTCCATGCTAAAAGCGCCCCTGAACTCTCATTTTCTGGGCACACAAAAAGCATAATTTTCTTTGTGTAACTTGACACATCCCAGCAGCAGCACAGCAGTTGGTTATTTGATGAAACAGTGTTGTGGATCACACACACAATGGCCCCTGAGAAAATTACACCCTCCCAGGCTTCAGTGAGAACCTCTTTGATGAAAGGGTTATTATTATGAGTATTGTGCAGACACTTAGGTCAAGCTCTTACTAATTTCAGGGGGTTTTCCCTTATCTTTTCTCAAGTGTTTGGGCAGCACACATGCAAAGGTAACTTCCACTCTAAGGAGCAAGGAGTGGATTTAGCAAATCATTAAAAGCACTTGCTTAACTCTAAACACAAGGAACAACAGCTGAATTAATGTGAGCTCTCATGTCCTGCACATGAAGGATGTGCTTTTTCAATTCTATTAACTGCAATTTATGAAGTTCAAAATATACTGAGGTATATACCTTCATGTCTACAGAAATCATACTCCTTCTCCTCCTTGCTAGAGCAGTAACCTTCATTAACTCAGCCTTCTGCAGCCTGGCTAACTGGGGCAGGACTTGCAGTAACTAGGAGAGCAAGTTGAATTATTCATTATGAAATTCTTCATATGGAGGATTATATCTTCAATATTTTTCCTATTCACAGATTTTACATGAACACATCACGATCTGTTTTTTAATGATTTCTGCTTCCTTGAGTGTTTCTCCAGTAAGGAAGTGGTGCAAACAAATTATGCACAGTTGGTTGTGACATGATCACAGCGGGACTCTGCTCAGCAGCTCTCCACTGAACCATGTGGTTGGTCACTAAAGTTGTATGAGTTCTCTATTTATTAGGCTGTCTGAACAAAACATGGAGCAAAGTCTATTTTAATGCTCAGAATTCCTCTGATTTGCCCTTCAAAAGGAACTTGGTCTTTTCAAGTTTTCCCAACTTACTCAAAATGTTCTTGCTTACCACCAATACTTCACCTGTTTCCACCTCTAATGGCATAGGATTCCTTTGGTCTTAACAGCTCATTCCTAGCAAAAACTTTCTGAGATTCTCTACCAGGCCTAATAAGGCTCCCAGTGGGAAGAAATTGAGATCAACAAGGGATGTCTCTGTGCTTATTATCATGTCGAATCTAAATGGTGTCATTCCTCAGAATTCATTAGTTTAACAACATTCCCAAAATATACTTGGCAACTCATAATTGTATCCTTTTGATTAAATTACTTAAAAGTTATAGATTTTCCTTCTTTGTGTATGTTTTTACTGAAAACTTAGTCAACTTACAGATTGCTGTGCACGTTTATTCTGTATTGGAATTAACACAAGAAGCACTGGGAGTATTTTTAGCAATATGCTTTTGATTAACATCAGATTTTGGATACTGTTAACAGGGGATTTTTAAGTGCAAGGTTTCTTCTTGCAGAGGGTCCCACTCTGAAATTGCTTGCATCAGCAGTCCCTGCAGGAGAACATAATGCAGTAGAACAGGGAGAATATGTAAGCCAGGTAACTCTGTCCAACTATGTATCTCAGAGCAGAAAGACTGGGCAGAATAAGGGCCCAGATTAGGAGAAAAGAAAGGCATGGTAACTAGATTCCAGAATCTTGTACATCCTTGTAGAACCCCAACCACTTGTGACCATTCTTCTCAATCTAATGTGAGAGAACAAAATCTGTTGCTTGAGGTGGTCCCATATGGCAGAAAATGGGGCAAACATCTCAAGTTCTCTGGTTATTCTAAAATAAGGAACAAATCTCCTTTAGCACCAAGTCACAGCCAACAGGCAGCCTGAGAGACAGAGACACTCTTCATTCAGGATGAACAGGGAGAAGATTCCCTCAGAAGAAGACTCCTGCATGCTACAGGCCAGGGTCTTGGAGAAGATGAAAGTGCTGAAAGGTACTGGCTCCTTTAAACAAAGAAATAGTCATAGCAAGGAGTCCTTCCATGAGCCTTCCTAGAAAGATGAGTTATGACAGAGGAGACACAGGACACGTTTTTTTCCCACTGTGTCTTGGGTAAAGATGTCTCTCAGGGAAGATATTAGCCTGTCCAAGAAAACCACTGGTGGATGCTAAGCTCACTGCAGCTTGACACCTGCAAGAAACATCACGAAGAAGATAACTGTGAGCATTTGGCAAATAAGGATTTTCTTGAGCCAGCATGTCTGCTGCTTCTAATTCATAGGCTTGGCAGAATGATCTGTGATTTTTCAGTGGTTTTCTCTCAGCCTGCAAAGTGGTTCTCATTTTTAAAAAGTCATTTTTCTGATGTACTTTTAACTTTGATATCGTGGTCAGAAAAGGAAATCCCTAAAGATGTATGAATAGCTGAGATACAACGTCCTAAGTCTGAGAGATACAGAAACATCTTGTATATTCTGTCTCATCATTCTGGGAGAGTCATTGCTGTCTGCTTATCTGGGCTATGCTGTCAAACAGCACAGATGTTTTGTAACAGCAGCACTGAGTGAGCTCACACAATCTCTCTACCAGTCCCCATTCTGTTCATGTCATGGGGTGGAATGATTGACTTCACTTGTAAGAGAGAAGTAAGGAAATATTTATTAATTTAAGACAGTGATTAGCAAAGTTTGATAATAAATGCAACAGTGTTTTAGAAGATTTGATGTCAAGGTACACTCTATTATTGACTGCAGTTCAGAAGCTGGATATTTGTTTTTCTCTCCAGGGCTCTGCCTGAGGAGCAGATTAATCCTGGCCATACAAAATGCTGCCTGATCAAGCAATATAGAATGAGCCATTTGCAACAGATCCTGAGCTGGGTTCCAGCAACTGTAGAAGCACAGGGGGCATGGGGACAGCTTATGGGGAGAAGGTGGCTCATCTGTGATTAGATCACTGCATGCTAACCTGCTGGTACACCTGAGCTGAGAGGAGTAGAAGATCATAAAGGAATAAAGAGACTAATGGGGAAAGCAAACCTGACAGACTTGCTTAATTTCTTTAACAAAACTTGGCCATGCACTAGGGAAAGAGATGACCCAACTAGGCCAGGCTATAACATATTGAGAGAATGAACTTTTTCATCACAGTATGTGGCTGTGAACAATGTAAAGTACTGCTTGTCTTCTTCCCCTTCCTCATATAAAAGCTATTACAAGCCAGTGTGTGCTGGATGGTTCTAGATGTGGAGCTGAATTAAAATGTTAAGGAAAGACTGAGTAGTGTCTCCTGTGAGACTAGGACTGGCTCCCAGGAATTTATAGCTTTAATCCACAGTGACTGCAATTGCATGAAATTTACTAGACAGCAAAGGACAAAGTGTTATGACAAAGTGAATTTACAAGCTGGACACAACTACTGCCAGGTGGGGAACTAGAGGAGTCAACAAAGATGCCAGGAGGATGGGATTTCCCTGTCCTTTATTAATCATAGAATGCTTTGAGTTGGAAGAGACCTTAAAGATCATCTAGTTCCAGCCCCCCTGCCATGGGCAGCAACACCTCCCACTACACCAGGTTGCTCAATGCCTCATCCAGCCTGGCTCTAAACACCTCCAGGGAGGGGGCATCCACAACCTCTCTGGTCAGTTGTGCTGTTCTGTGGTTGCACCAGATTAGTGTTTTCTTCTGTGAAAACTTTGTCTCATACCTGGCAATTATAACAGTAGAGAATTTAGGAAAAGCTGAGGTATTCAGTGAACCCAGACATTCTGGCTGTGGGACCAAGCTGGTGCCTGCTTGTTTCGGCAGCACCTCTGGTCATTTGAAGCCATCTCTGCTTCCAGCAGCATGGTGACAATTAGTGATGTAGAAGGACAAGCACTTCCAAACAGGGCCAGGGAGAGCTGGCCCAGGCATTGCTGAAGGCAAACCTTTTCTGTGGTGTTTATTCTGTAAGCAGGCAAAATAGAATCAGACTGAAGGGATAAATGCACAGAGAGTTCTGGAGCCCTCAACATAAGAAGGACATTGAGCTGTTAGAGCCAGTCCAGAGAAGGACCATGAAGATGAGACTGAAGCACCTCCCTTTTTAGGACAGGTTGAAGGAGTAGGGGTTGTTCAGCCTGGAGAAGAGAAGGTTTAGGGGAGGACCTCATAGTAGCTTCTCAATACCTGGAGGGGGCTACAGAAAGGCTGAGGTAGTACTTTTTAATAGGCTACAGGATGGCAGGACTAGGAGTAATGGATGCAAATTGGGAGAGGGGAGATTTCGGCTGGATAGAAGAAAGAAATTCTTTCCTGTGAGGGTGGTGAGACACTGGAACAGGTTGCCCAGAGTCTGTGGATGCCCCCTCAATCCCTGGAGGTGTTTAAGGCCAGGCTGGATGAGGCACTGAGCAACCTGGTCTAGTGGTAGGTGTCCCTGCCCATGGCAGGGAGGGTTGTAACTGGGCTATATTTCATTAAAACAGGCAGGGGGAAAGAATTTTCACATTATAGCTGCCTTCTTTCCAAAGGTCATTAAAGCCTTTCACAAATGAAATTCTCCAGCTGAAAGTACTTCCTCACCTGAGCAGTTCTGTTGGACTCTTGAAAGTCTCTGCCTTTCCTTTCATGAGCAAGGTTGGCTTCACCCAGCCCTAATGACCAAGCCATGACAGACTCTTTAGTACCTGCAGCCCAGTGTCTCTGCACGATCTCATGAGACAATGAGACAAAGGGAGTACCCCATGACACAAATGGATAAACTGAGTCATCAGGGCTGGAAAATGACTTGCCCAGATACTCCAAGCATTGGCTTAATCTCATGCAGCTCATTGAGGCAATTTGGCTCCTTATGGTGAGCAGGGCTGTGAAATTACTACAAAGAGAAAGATGTGTGACATGGAATAAATGAATGAGTGCACACAATGTATTTTGACTGAACTGGAGATTAGATCTACTTAAAGTTGCCTTAAAATGAGCTGATTCAGTTCTTAGAAGCAGATCAGCTGGTGTAATCTGCTGCAATGAGCTGTGATGTCCAGCTCAAATATCTGGCTGGATGCCCTCCCTCCTCTAACCACCAAACACTCTACTGCCCTCTACAAATTAGTTTAGACCTCAGGAAGAGTTCCCACATCAGATGCAGCCTGATAGCAGAGGGAGGGCAGGAGCAGCCCTCACCTGGAAAGACCTGTTCACCCACCAAAGATTGTCTAGAGATTCCCAGCAAGGATGGGCCCATCCCAAGATGCTGCAGCCCTGTGCCAATGAGAAGAAGCAGACAGGGCTCTGAAGCAGCTGGCAGAGCCATCTCCTCCATGCTCTTTTGGGGACAGCCACCTCCAGCCTCCTGTCCCCCTTCCTGTCCCTCCCACCTTGTGGCTCACACCCTGTCTTGGCAGCCTTCTGGAAAATCCAAAGTGCTGAATGCCTGTGTAAATTTGGTTAATTTAATTAATTCTGGGAGATTGCTATCTCTGGCTGCTGGTCTGGACTGGTGAGGCTGATGTCAGCCCCTCCTGAGGCACACTCAGGTTGAGGCAGGAAGGATGGTGCAGGCTGTGCTGGGGTACCATGGAGGAAGGGATGCATGGTGGGACCTGCAGTTTCCGTTCTTGTCAGGGGGCAGGAACTAGGTGAGAAACCTTGATTTCAAGGTGAAGACCTGTACTTCTATGTCTCTGTTACCCCTTTGGGGTCGAGGGCTTTGAAATGTGATGTGACAGCACAATTTGCAAAATTATTTCATTGCCAGGATTCCCTGCCTGCAGGTGCCTGCAGAGTGTCCTGTTGGCTCTCAGCAGCAAATAAGACGTGATGCTTATTCAGGCCTCAGGGAACTTTGTGTATGAGTCCAGATTTCAGTTTTTGTTCCAGCTAACAGCATTGAGAGCTCAGGTGTCTACATTATCTACCTGAAACCAGCTTTGCCCTCCTCACTTTTGGGTTCTGTCTCATATCAGGAGGCAGCATGAGGCACTCTGCTGCTTCACAGCACTTGGGCAGAAAATACAACAATGCAGGAGACACCTCTGCCTTCTCTCCCATCACACAAACCTCAGCAATACCTTGTAAATAACCCCCCTCTTTCCACCTTCTCCTGTAAAACCATTTCACTCCAAAACATCCCCTGTGCTGAGGGACTGAACTTTCACTGTTTTCAGCAGGAGTCGGGTATCTGAAGTATCTGCAGCTCTCAGAGCATGTCTGAGCTCCAGGGGATAAGGCATAAAGAGGAAGAATTTCACATAGAGTTTTAAACTTGTATTTCATTCAAATCAGTTAATTTGCTCCATATAATGCAAGTTCTGGAGCACTGCATATAAATGAAAGCAATGCACACTTATTTTCACCAGAAGCATTTTCTTCTTATTTCTTTCTATGTCCAGAAATTTTCTGGCTCCCATGTAAAGGTTAAATCTAGCCTGAAAGCATATTCCTTCCCTCTCTGAGTTTGATTAACTATGGGTGGAATAATGCTGTGAACTGGAAGTTCTGAAGACTGAAGTGGTATCAGACAGACAGACAAGCTGGGGGAGAAATGAGTCTTTTTAAGTTTTTGAAGCAGTTCTGAATGAGGTCTAAATTGCACCAAATAATGTGCTTAAATAAACTGCTAGCAGATGAAACAGCTGTCAGAATATTATACTTCTGTGGATCCAAGTATATACCCTACAGTTACAGAACAGAAAATTGACAAATGAAGATTTAAAATTACAAGATCTGTGTGTGGCAGCAACAGCAGGTAAAACACAGGCTTTTAATTTAACTGGCCCATGTGTTGAGTATTGAAACTTTCCAGTAGCTGCCTCATGAGTTTTCCCCTCTATGCTTTGTTAGTGCAGCAAAGATCGGACCACGTCTAATGGTCTAAAGCAATGCTCTTAAAGAGGTATTCCTCTTGTAATAAAGCCCATCTCAGATTTATTGTCAAAATAAGAGCTGTTTGAAACAACACTTAAAAGATACAAGGCATAAAAAGGAAATGTATTCTTTTGCATGACCGTGTTCCTTCTCCACACACCATTTTGAGAATAGCAAGCTGTATGACCATGAGTAGAAGACCACCCCACAACCCAAGGAACTCTTTTGCAAATATTCCTGTACTGAGGCCTCTTAAGTAACTGTCAGCTTCAAGTGGGGAGTAATTACCACCTAACATTTCACATAGGGACTGCATTGCACAGACAGATAGGCAGGATCTCACATCTCTCTAGAGAGGTGAGGATGAGCAGATGTACCACTGCTGTTTGCCTTTGCACGTCATCTCTGCTGCTGTGAAAGCACTTGGCAAGCACGAGAGTGACACAAGCTTTTTATCCTCACGCCATGCCTTGGGAAGCTGGGACATGATGTGTAGCTGAACACACTCTGAATTTCCCAACAGTAATAAAATTTGAGGGTGCAATCCTGGCATTTGCAGTTTACAGTCAAGTGGAAACTTCCTCTTTGACCTTGAGAGGAAGACGAGGAGGACTTCAGTTTCAGATTTGCCAGTTGAGTGTAAGCATCTAACCATAAAATCATAGAATCGTTTGGGTTGGAAGGGACCTTAAAGATCATCTAGTTCCAGCCCCCCTGCCATGGGCAGGAACACCTCCCACTAGACCAAGTTGCTCACTGCCTCCTCATCCAGCCTGGCCTTAAACACCTCCAGGGAGGGGACAACCACAGCCTCTCTGGGCAGCCTATTCCAGGATCTCATCACCCTCACAGCAAAATGTGGGATGAGTTAAGGCTCCCTGTATATTCTGCTGGGCTTGCAGGGTACCTAGGTACCTAGGTCCAAGTCAGGAAGCCCAGATCTGCATCTGACTCCCCAGTTTCATCATCTCAGCCTCCCAGTGCTCCCAGGCTCTCTCAGAAAACTGAGAAAACACTTTGTCATTGCCACACAAGTTAAGTTGAAGTGAGCTCACCAAAGAAATGCAGATATGACAACCTAGAACATTTAGATGAACTTCAGCACATCCTTAAACATTTGACAGAGTTAGTGACCGTGACTCTTTGGGGAGAGACATGCAGGTCTGTGTGCACAAGCTCTGTTTGCACAAAGGCTGGCTCAAGAGGATGAAAAAAAGAACATGAGGCAGCCTGACCAGCCAGGCCATGAGATGAAACACCCAAACTTATCCATCCCTATGATATGGTGATGGCTGTATTTTTGGAAGCCTTGTTTCACATTTCTTTTTTCTCATGTCTCTACCTCTGGACCTCAATAATCTCCATAGTATTTGCCCTAATTTCATCTGGCTGGAGTGCAAAGAAAAAGCCATTTAAAAAAAAAAAAAAAAAGGAGGTTGTTCTTTTCATTCTTCTTCCCTTCTGGAAATTCCTGGCAATTTAACACTTAGCTGCTACTTAATGATATTTCCAGAGTTAAGCTGGCTGGTACAACTTGAGAAATGAGATGATTAATAGCTGGGCATATGGGAGTGCTTTGCAGCCAGGCAGCTACTGTCATGCTGACCTTGTTTCACAGAGGATGATCTTATTTAATACCATTGAACTGAAAGTGGAACCCAAAGCTGTGGACTTAGACCTTGCTCCTCCCTTCACTGAGGTCTCCTGTCTTTGATGGACTGGCTCATTCTGCTTAATGATGAATGTGTGAAAATATTCCCTCTTAAGAAC